>JADLZN010009920.1:70981-155981 GCA_018155175.1 Sinocyclocheilus anophthalmus
TTTTAATTATGTTTGTTTTCTCTAGGAGCGTTTCAGCAGACTCTTTATGCCATTAGAATTGATTGTTGATTTTCTAAATATGTGTACATTATTTTGTCATCATTAGAATATTTGTATATTTATTTATTTGATTAATTTAACGTATTTTTCTGAAAATAGTGGCGTTTCAGCAGACCGCTTCATGACAGAATTATATTAACATTAGATTTATTCAACAAGTTATTTTAGTCATCATTAGAATATTTCAATATTTATTTTATTTTAGTAATTTAATGTAATTTTCTGAATACTAAACGCACTGACAGAACTGTTTTGACATTCGATCTGGTCATTTTCTAATTTTATTTTATTTTTAAAAAAAGTTGTCGTCTTAGAATATGGAGTTATTTTATTTTACTCTCAAATGTATGTTGAAATACTAACGCACTGACAGAATTATATTGACATTGGGTCTGGTCATTTCAAATATCCTTTAAAAATTAGTTTGTCATAAATAGGACTCTTTATTGAGTTATATGTATATTATTTATTTTCGAAATTAGTAATTTTCTGATACCAAAACACTGAACGGAAAATATTTTGACATTAGACTGATAATTTCTAAATATACTTTATTTATGTATTTTTATCTAAGACTTTATGAATATATATATATATAATCATATTAAAATAAATATTCTAATGATGACAGCAATTATACACACACACACACACACAATTGCTGTCATCATTAGAATATTTATTTTATTATGAAATGAAATGAAATGCATTATTCCATCAGTGTGTGTGTGATTGATCGGCACGCGCTGTACGCAGTCCAGGAAGCGCCAGAGAGCCGCGAGCGGAGCGGAGCTGTGTTTTTGACGCTTTTGGCCTTCCATACAGGGAGTTGAGCGCTGAACGCCGGGCGGCTCGGAGGTCTGTGGTCGCGGTTCACCGGATCGCCACGCGCTCGCTGGAGGAACGGAAAGCGCCGCCGCTGCGCATGCACAGTTTACCGAGAGTTACCGAGCAGAAAGGGATGGTGGATAACAGCGGCAGCGGCAAAACACAGATGGTGAGTCTAAATGTTCACAATGTTACTAATAATGCTGAACTCTTGAGCTGTCAATCAAACACTGCGACGCACCGGATCATCGGTACCGACAGAGTCCGCTTCTGTGGCTCTTATATTGAGCTACTCTGCGAAATAAACATTAGCAGCCTCAACATTTGTAGAAACTATTTTCACTCAACAAATGCTGGAGGAAATGTCACAAAGAAACCGCAAGTAACACTGAATTAAATCTGACATCTACAAAGACTGAAAGTCCAGTACATCCAGTACAGAAAACTCATTTTTACTGTGAATTTAGAATAAAAACAAATGTTCTTATATTCTCATAATTGCGATCAAATATATAAACATCCCTAGAACAACATTTACCTGATTAGATTGAAGGAAGGTTCATTTTCTAAGAGAATTTATACAGTAAATGCATATTAAAGTGAATTTATCGCTTTATATGCATTTCTTATCTGTATCTGATGTACTTCTGCTTATCAGAGACGTGTATTTTACTAATATTTAAATCATTTAGACTTGGGGAAAATGACAGATATGCTCATTATAGTCAGTGTTCTCACCCTTTAAACCCACAGAAACCTTCTGTCCTGTTGAGAGTTTCATTATTTAGTCTCTTTATGGAGCTGTTTTTATCTTGGCGACCCACAATGGTGGTGATTTGAGTTTTATTATCACTGTGGTCACACACACACACACACACACACGCACGCGTGCCCACAACACACACACACACACCACACACACAGGCACGCTCGCCACACATGCCACCACCACTCTTCGCAAACACCCACACACACACACACACAACACAACCTCACGCACACATACACACACACACACACACACACTCACACACACACACACACACATCTACACTCTCACACACACAACACACACCCACATACAGTCACTTTCACCCCACAACACCCTCTCACACCACACACCCACCATACACACACTCTTCATACAACACACCCACGTCACACACACTCACTCTCTCTCCACACATCACACACAACCACACTCCGCACAATACACTCCACAACCACCACACGTTTCCACACCACACACAAACACACACGCACAGCACACAACCCGCCGCACACCACACACACACACACAGGCCGCTCTCACACACACCAGCACGCTCGCACACCACACACACACACACACACACACACACACACACACACACACACACACACACACACACACACACACACACACACACACTCACACACACACACACCCTGGGGCACGCACAAGCACAAACACATCTCACCACACACATTACACACTTCACATCACCACACACCACCCCTCTCACACACACACACACAACACACTCACAACACAACTCACACACACACACACACAAAGTGCCAGATGCATCTAAATGCACAAACATGCTGCTTTCATTAGGGGCCTTGGCTTTGATCCGCCGTTCAACTGTTTTCAGTCATGTTATATTCTCTTAAACCACACGATTCTCATGCCTGACTGTTTTACTCTAGTGTGAGTACATTTGAGTCATCGAATCGAGCTTGTTTTGTTTCAGAAATGCCACTATCTGTGTGGTTTTAAGCTATGAAGATCGTGGTTTATTGCATGCGGGTTATTTAACCCGTCTGTCCTGCTGAACCTGCGGATTTAAAACCAGATCTGACGGAGTTCAGTGTTTGATTGTCACGTACTGCAGAAAACACACATTGCTATTCAGAGTGTTTACTTTCCTGATGAAGTTTCCTGATGCGTTTTGCACTGTTTTCAGAGTTCAATCCCGATAGATTTTTAAGAAAAGAGAGCTGAGAGGGTTCGTTTCACAGTAAATGACATGAAGAGATGGTTTCTGACGTGATTTCGTGTATTTAATGTGCTGTATTGTGTTGCTAGACTCATATATTGCCCAGGTTAATATTTTGAGATTGTCAATTGATTTTATGCTTTCAAATGTTGTGTTTTGAGTAAATACTGTGTAAAATACAAATTAATTTAAATGCAGGATTTTTTCCCCCTATTTTCTGTGATTAAATGAGCCATTAGCCACCGGTTCTCAGCCATTAAAAATCTATTTCTGTGTTAATTACCATGACAATTAATTTTACACCTGCAAATGTATCTGCCTAAAATGTGTAAGAAAAATATACTGTTGATTTGATTTTTGTTGGCACATTCTAAATCTTCCGGCCCTTCTTGCATTAATGTGGAGTCGGTGAAATCAGCAGAATTTGCAACAACAGTCAAATGTTTATGTTTGCAAAACAAAAATGCACGAACATGATCAATGAATGCTGGAAGTAGTGACCGATGGGGTGTGTGACGGTTCTGCAAACATGTTGCCAAAACATTTCAAATTGTGCTGGTTTAAGTTCTCTTAGGAAACTGTATTACTCTGCAAACGCATTCGAAGAAATGTTTAACAGAGTCAAACCTGAATGCACTTTAGAGTTTTTATCCAAAGTGAACTTTAAAACCTTACACAGGATTTTTAATTGCTCTTTTATAATACCTCAGCTTGTCACTTGCCATGAAAATAGCCAAGGAATCTGTCATTGCATTAAAACACCAATCAAGCTAAGTGATGCTTCCAAAGCTATCAGTTGTTTCTGCATTAAATGAATAGTTCACCATAAATGAAAATTAGCTGAAAATGCTCTCACCCTGAGGCCATCCGAGATCAGGATGAGTTTGTTTCTTCATCAGATTTGGAGAAATGTAGCATTGCATCAGTGTCTGTGCAGTGAATGGGTGCCGTCAGAATGAGAGTCCAAACAGCTGATAAAAACCTCACAATAATCCACAGCACTCCAGTCCATCAGTTAACATCTGGAGAAGACAAAACTGAGACTAATCCAGCATTAAGACGCTTTTAACTAAAACACATTGAGTCCATCATCCATAATAACGCTTCCTCCAGTGAAAAAGTGTTGTTCTTATCAGGAGAGCAATCTGCACAGATCAAGCAGCGTTTAAACAGCTCTAAACTAATATGTGGCTGTATTCTGATCTGAGAGATGACAGGAGAGTGGCACTTTTTTTCACTGACTCATCATCTTTAGTAGAAACGCTCTTAATGCTGGATGTGTCTCAGCTTTTTTCTTCTCCAGATGTTCACTGATGGACTGGAGTGCTGTGGACTACTTGTGGATTATTGTGATGTTTTTATCAGCTGTTTGGACTCTCATTCTGACGGCACCCTATGTGATCACTGCTGAGCTACGAGGTCTGATGATAATGCTTACATTTTCTCCAAATCTGATGAAGAAACAAACTCATTCTACACATTTCAGCAAATTCATTTTTGGTTGAACTATTCCTTTACTTACTTTCTAGCCAGCCAATGTTTATGTTTTTGCAGTTTTGCACGGTGCTTCATGCACTTCCCATAGCATTGCCGATCGTGTGGTGATATCGTGTCCAAAACCAAAACAAAAACAAAAAAGATGCATGCTGAGTTACGCATTTATAGCTTTGAGGAGACGTGCTGTGATGTGAGTGCTCAGCTCATTGATGTCTGTCCCGTGTCTCAGGAGGCTGGTTTGGGTGGGTTTCCCCACAGCGGCTCCACAGGAGTGAAGCTGGAGCAAATGATGGAGCATCTTCAGCGGCAGCAGCAGGCACGTCTGGAGATGGAGCACAAGGAGCGCAGGCTGCGTGAAGCTCACATCATGTACGCGCAGCAGCTCGCGGCTCAGCAGGCCGTTCTAGCCGCCGCTCGGACTTCAGGGGCCGGGTTCATGAGCAGGGGCCTCGGCTCTTCTGGGGCCGGACATCCGTCCTGTGTCTCCAATCAAAGCAGTTTGGACTCGGAACACGAGGAGGAACGGGGCCGAGACTCAGACGATGATGATGGGATGATGGAGGGTGATGAAGGCAGCGAGGAAGAAGACAGGTTGGAGTTCCTCAGGAAGCAGACGCTGGTGCTGCAGCAGAGAGCCGTTCGCTTCTCGGACTCCGGGGCCCCTGCAGATGCACAGAGAGCTCCGTCTCCCGCCATCAGGGTTAAACAGGAGCCCGAGGACGATCTCTCTTCACAACAAGCCTCGTGCGACCCGTCGACCTCTTACTACCAAAACGTCAACGGCCCGTGTAGATCTTATGCACCAGGATTCACCTTTAAGTGGTCATGCACGCTTGTGTTATTTCTGCGTTACAATCTAGTGCCCTTGTCCTCTTGTTGTTTTCCAGTACAAATATCTAAACATTCTTAAATCAAGAAGATACATTAACTTGGGAAGCAAAATGACATGAGATATGAAGTCTCGTTTACTGACAAATATATAAAAATGAAGTGAGTTTATGATTAAATGATTTAAAAACGCGAAAAAATCAAACTTAATTAAAAATAGATTGCTGTTACTGATCTTCATTGGCTCTTTTTTTCCTTTTTTTTAAGCAAGTCATTCACTTCACTTGTGCATAATTTTTTTTTTAGTATCTAAAAATTAAAGTGTTATTCATTAAAAGAATAAAATAACTTAACTCCAAGGTAGAAAAGTATGTTATATTTTTTCCCTCCCATTGAAGATCTTTTTTTATTCGGGTTTTAAAAGAGCAAAACGTAAACATTTTTCACGTATATTCTAAAGTCATTTTGTCTTCTCAAGGTCTTGGTGTTTCTCAAAAAAGAAGTCCCTATCCGATGAACGAGTTTGTTTAAAACAAGAAAATATCAGTCAGTGGGGTCAGGAAAAAACCTACGTAATTCAAAGGGGAAAAAGTTAATTTTTCTGAGCCCATTGGCAGATATTTTGTTAGTTTTTTTAAGCTTTGTGAACTCGCTTCATATCTATGCTTTTTTTTTTTTTTTTTTAGAAACCACGCCTTCATATTTCACCAGTAATTTTTGCTCTCAAACTTGTTTTCTAAGAAAAAAAAGCTACCAAAATGAAGCAGTTCTCCTTAAACAAGACCTTAAAACAAGAAAAAATATCTGCCAACGGGGTAAGAAAAATAAAACAAATTCACTTTAATGAAGTTTATTTTTTTTCTTGACACATTTAAGCTTAAACTCGCTTAATTTGAATGCATTTCAGGCATTTCATCCTTAAAACAAGAAAACATATCTGCCAGTAGAGTCAGAAAATTAATCTTGTTTCCATTTGATTTTTGATTTTTTTGTCTTATTGACTGATTTTATTTCTTGTTTTAAGCATAAATGCGCTTCATTTGAATGCATTTCAGGTATTTTGCATCTCAAGTAAAAGTATCTTAATTTATGAATATGTATAGGTATTTGTATTGGAAAACAAGATAAAAACACCAAGTAAGAACATCACTTTTTACAGTGCACTTCACAATGTGTCAGAATTACAGTGAATTCAAGAGAAACGTTTGCATATTTGTTAAATGCAATCATGTTGACAAACTATTATTAGTAGTAAGTTAAACACATTTTGCCACTTCGGTTGATTTTGCACGACGTGAAAATAGTCAAGTTAGAGAAGTTGAAGTGAACTTCACTTGGACATTCATACTAGTTTGAATCTTAAACTTACCGTAGTTCTTCTTCAGCAGTAGAGTTTTCATGTATTTGTTTGAGCGGCACGTTTAGGAGCTCAGTCGGGTTTGATGAAGCAGTCTGTGTGTGTGTGTGTGTTGGTTTGAGCTGTTACGGCCAAACGCTGAGTCGAATGTGAAGAGACATTTGGCCCGCATTTGTCGGCTGACACGCGTGGGAGTGCTTGTGCAGTACAGTAGCTGTGTGCTGGAAGTTTATTGATTTTGATGGGAATGCTGCGTGCGTCACAGGAGTTTGTGAAAGTCATCATCTGACATGCAGCTGAATCTGAAACCTGCTAATGCAATGCATTCTGACATTTCCACACAATCCTAAAATGCATCGGCTGCCTTCCTATCCATCAAACGCTTCTTGAAGTATTTTTTTTCTAGTGTGCAAGTGCCTTTAATGTCTTCATGCACAGCCGACATTCTGTTCATTTCTTCAGATTAACATGCACTGATGAATCGATCACAATAAGACTAGGTCTGTATCTCAATTATATTAAAATAACACTAAATTTCAGTCATTTCAAGCCATCAGAAAATTATATTATATTAAGATATTGTAAAATATAGAAAAAAGTAATATAGCATAAAAAACGAATGTTTAACGCTTACACTGTAAGAGACATGAACAAAACAAAGAAATCGTTAATCACAATTATTTCACTGTAAAAAAATTGTAAAAGTATGTATTACAGTAAAATACTGTAAAAATGCTACAGTACAAACCTGTTAACTGGTTATCAGTAAGTTTCCATACTATATACTGTACCCGGTGAATAACTGTATTACATGTAATAAATTTTAACAGTAAATAGACGGTTACAATTACGGTTTTTGGGAGTGAAAAAGAAAAAGTCATTGTATACTTTACAGTGAAAACCCGTAAATTGACACTCCCAGAATTCCCTGCATGACACTTATTAGTACTTCAGTATGCTGGTTTATTAACATTACATCAGTTAATGAAATACGGTATTTTATTGTGAATTCAAGTTAAGTCTGTAAAACCTAAAATGTTGCTACCATATTTTTAACTGTGAAGTTCTGGCAACCACAGCTGCCGGTATTTTACCGTAAATGTCACCGATTAGTTTTTTTACAGTGTTGTAAGACAATTGATTGTCAGTGCAGAATTCCTGATGGTGACAGGCCTGACTAAGACGAGGGCTCTGAATGAGATGGTCAGTGAATGGTTTCAGGAGCTGCTTCAGTCAGGCGATCCGCTGATGTGATTAAAGGCCTGGAGCTTCTTATTTATAGAGACCACGTCCATTCTGCTTTCCCAATATAGAGCAGCAGCGTGGAAACAGAGTCAGAATTATGATGCAGTGTGCTTCAACTAAATTAGATGCATTGAGCGATTGCATATTTCTTGTTTTGCCATTTCATGAGTAATGTGAGAAGCACATTGGGTGCACATTAAGTGTGTTATTGATGTTTTAAATGCTGTGCTTTATCATTTGTATATCTCACAATTCTTGCAATTTTGATTATATATCTCACAATGCTGTCTTTTTTTGTTTCTTGCAATTCCGAGTCTTTTTCTCGCATTTCTGAGTTTATATCTCACAATTCATTTTTTTTCTGAATTTAGATTTTATATCTCACAATTCTTTTTTTCTTGCAATTCTTTTTTCTCTGAATTTTGAGTTTGTCTCGCAAGTCTGAGTTTATATCTCACAATTCTTTTTTTCTTGCAATTTTGAGTTTATATCTCGCAATTCTTTTTTTCTTGCAATTCTGAGTTTATATCTCACAATTTTGAATTTTTTTCTGAATTTTGAGTTTAAAAATGCTGGGTTGTTTCAACCCAACTTTGGGTCAAATATGGACTAACACAGCTGTTGGGTTAAATTTTTTAATTAAATTTTTTATGCAAATGTTGGGTTAGTCCATATTTGACCCAAAGCTTGGTTGAAACAACCCAGCATTTTTTTTAGAGTGTATCTTGCAATTCTGACTCTTTTTCACACAATTCTGAGTTTATATCTCACAATTTGTTTTATTTATTTTTTTGCAATTTTGAGTTTGTCTTGCAATGTTGACTTTTTTCTCTGAATTGCGAGTTTGTATTTCACCGTTCACAGAATTGCATGAAAAAAAGGCTGAAGTTTGAGATAAAAAGTCGCAATTGCCTTTTACATTTTTTTTTATTCTATGGCAGAAACAAACCAACTGAGTAATATTTTCTGGTCAGATTAATATGCACTCAACAGTTTACAAAATGCATGCAAAATAAGCCCTTAAAACCTAATTATGACTAAAAGCAATTTGCAACTGCAATGATTCTTTAATTGTCACGCACCAACTGTGGAAAATCCCTCATTGTGGCACGTGCACATGCTGCTGATTCTGTCAGCCGAGAGATTGATTCTGAGCTGAAGGATAAAGCGTGTTTGTGATCTTTTCCTAACTCTGATCCGACTGTCATGATGAAACCAGGAGGAGGAAAGTCAGACGGGGGGAAGGGAGTGAGACGCATCCGTCTCTGTCTCTGTCTTTGTCTCCTGTCTTTTATGTGTTCTGTCATTACGTGAGGCCAGCCGTATATAATGACACCTCATCACGGCCGCTGGTTTCAGGTTGCGTGTTTTTTGGGGGGGTGTTGTGAGAGACAGCAGGACGACGCTCTCGTTTTAATAGTATCTCTGTGAGTTTTAATGACCGCTGCTGCTGTAAATCAGACGGGATGTTGTGTCACGTTCAGATGTTCAGAAATAAAAAATATGAAATATTATTATAATTCAAAATAACATTTCTATTTTATTATATTTTTAAATGTAATTTATTCCTGCGATCAAAGCTGTATTTTCAGCATCATTACTCCAGTCTTCATTGTCACATGATCTTCAGAAATCAGTATGATATGCTGATCTGCTGCTCGAGAAACTTTTCTGATTATTATCAATGCTGAAAACGGCTCTGCTTAATATTTTTGTGGAAACTGTGATGCATTTTATTTTTCAGGATTCACAGATGAACAGAAAGTTCAGAAGAACAGCATTTATTTGAAATAGAAATCTACTGTAACATTATAAATATCTTTTTTTGATCAATTTAAGCGTCCTTGATGAAATAAAATTATATATATATATATAAAAGTTACTATAATAGGAATATAAATTACATCAAAAATTTATTATATATTATTATAAAGGCATATAATTTTTAATTTTTATTAATAAAAAAAATCTATTTATTTCTTTGAAGAATTTGCGAACTTGAATAGGAAATGCACTCTGGTTATTTATGTATTTCTATGTAAAATATATACATATATATTTTGTGTTCTCTTAAAACCTGTATGTCTAAAGCAGATAAAATGTAGATATTTTGAGAAATGTTTCAATGTTTTTGGTACAAACAATGAATGTCAGTGGGGTCCAATGTTGTTTTGGTTCAGACATCTTTTTGTGTTCCACAGAAGAAAGTCGTACAGGTTTGGAACGACATTAGGACAAATAACTGATGACAGAATGTCAGTCAATGCATGTAATTTTATTTTAAAGTTACGTTTTTAGTTCTTCAATCTAGTAAATTAACTGTTCTCAATCAGCTGGAGAGGAATGAGTGAAGGCTTGGTTCAGTGTGAGCGGTCTGTGTTGTGTGTGTGTGTGTGTGTGAGAGATAGAGAGAGAGAGCGAGAGAGTGTTTGTGTGGAGAGGAGAAGAGAGTGTGTGTTTGTGTGTGTGAGTGAGTGAGAGAGTGATTGAGTGAGTGAGAGAGTGAGTGATGTGTGTGTGTGAGTGAGTGAGAGTGACTGTGTGTGTGTGTGAGAGAGAGAGAAGTTGTGTGTGTGTGAGAGAGATTCAGTGTGTGTGAAAGTGAGAGAGTGTGTTTGTTTGTGTTGTGAGTGAGTGTGTGGTGTGAGAGATCGATGTGTGAGTGTACAGTGTTTTGTTTCTGTGGGTGTGTGTGTTGTTTGTGTGTGTGTGAGAGAGAGGAGAGAGTTTGTTTTGTGTGAGCGAGAGAGTGAGCGAGCGAGTGAGTGTGAGAGAGTGAGTGAATGTGTGTGTGTGAGAGAGAGTCAGTGTGTGTGTGTGTGTGTGTGTGTTGTGTGTGTGTTTGGTGTGTTGTGTGTGTGTGTGTGTGTGTGGAGCGTGTGTGTGTGTGTGTGTGTTTTTGTGTGTGTTAGTGGAGTGAGTGTGTGGTGAGAGAGAGAGTGGTGTGTGTGTGTGAGTGTTTGTTTTTGTGTGTGTTGTTTCGTGTGTGTGTGTGTGTGTGTGTGTTTGTGTGTGTTTGTGTGAGTGAGTGAGTAGTGTGAGAGAGAGTGAATGTTGGGGGTGTGTGTTGTTGGAGAGAGAGTCTTTGTGTGTGTGGGAGAGAGTCAGTGTGTGTGTGAGGAGAGTCAGGTGTGTGTGTGAGATATTGTGCTAGTGTGTGTTTTTTTGTGTGTGTGTGTTTTTGTGTGTGTGAGAGAGTGTGTGTGCGTGTGGGAGAGTGGTGGTGGTTGTGAGAGGAGTGTGTTGTGTTGTGGAGAGAGAGAGTGTGTGTTTGTGTGAAGAGAGAGTGATTGGAGTGATGGAGAGAGAGCGTCAGTGTGTGTGTGTGTGTTGTGTGAGAGAGAGAGTCAGTGTGTGTGTGTGAGAGAGTGTGTGTGTGTGTGTGTGTGTTGTGTGAGTGAGTGAGTGTGTGTGTGTGTGAGAGAGAGAGTGTGTGTGTTTGTGTGTGTGTGTGTGTGTTGAGCGAGAGTGTGATAGTGGGTTGTGTGTGTGTGAAGAGTGTGTTGTGTGAGAGAGGAGAGATGTGTGTTTGTGTGAGAGAGAGAGTGAGTGAGTGAGTGTGAGAGAGTGTGTGAGTGAGTGTGTGTTTGTGTGTGTGTTTGAGTGTGTGTGTGAGAGTGTTATAGTGTGTGTGTGTGAGAGAGTGTTATAGTGTGTGTTTTGTGTTTGTGTGAGTGAGTGAGTGTGCGTGTGTCTGTGAGTGAGTGTGCGTTAGAGTGTGTGTGTGGTGTGTGGGAGAGAGAGAGAGAGAGAGACTGTGTGTGTGTGTGTGTGTGTGGAGAGAGAGAGAGACTATTGTGTTGTTGTGTGAGGGAGAGTGAGTGAGTGAGTGTGAGAGAGAGAGTCAGTGAGTGTGTGAGAGAGTGTGTGTGTGTTTGTGTTTGTGTGTGTTTTTGTGTGTGTGTGAGAGAGAGAGAGCGATAGAGAGAGAGTGGGTTTGTTTAGAGATAGAGATTGAGTGAGGGAGTGTGGGAGAGTCAAGTGTGTTTGTGTGAGAGAGCAGTGTGTGTGAGATATTGTGAGAGAGGGGGGGGGTGGGGGGGGGGGGGGGGGGGGGGGGGGTGTGTGTTTGTTTGTTTGTGTGAGTGAGTGATGAGTGCGTGTGGTGTGTGTTAGAGTGTGTGTTTGTGTTTGTGTTGTGTGAGAGAGAGAGCGGCGAGAGAGAGAGAGAGTGTGTGTTTGTGTGTGAGTTTGTGTGTGTGTGAGTTTGTGTGAGAGAGAGAGTCAGTGTGTGTGTGTGAGAGAGTCAGTGTCCTTGTGAGAGGAGTGTGAGAGTGTTTGTTTGTTTGTGTGAGTGAGGAGTGTGTGAGAGAGTGTGTGTGTGTGTGTGTGTGTGTGAGAGAGTGTGAGAGTGTGTGTGTGTGTGTTTGTGTGTGTTTGTGTTTGTGTGTTTGTGTGTGTTTGAGTGTGTGTTTGTGTGTGTGTGTGTTGTGGGTGTGTGTGTGTGTGTTTGTGTGTGTGTTTTTGTGTGTGTTTGTTTGTGTGTGTGTGAGAGAGTGTGTGTGGTGTGTGTGTGTGTGTGATGTGTGTGTGTGTGTGTGTTTGTGTGCGAGTGTGTGTGTGTGTGTTTGTGTGAGAGAGAGAGTGAGTGAGTCAGTGAGAGAGAGAGAGAGAATTGTGTGTGTGATAGAGAGTCAGTGTTGTTTGGGAGAGAGAGGGTGGTGTGTGTGGTGTGTGTGTGTGTGTGTGTGTGGTGTGAGAGAGAGAGAGAGAGAGAGACGAGTGTGTGTGTGTGTGCGAGAGAGAGTGAGTGAGTGAGTGTGAGAGAGAAAGTGAGTGAGTGTGAGTGTGTTTGAGTGGTGAAGAGTGTGTGTGTGTGTGTTGTGAGAGAGATGTGTTGTTTGTGTGAGAGAGAGAGTGATTGAGTGAGTGAGTGTGAGAGAGAGAGTCAGTGTGTGTGAGAGAGTGTGTTTGTTTGTGTGTGTGTGAGTGAGTGAGTGAGGGTGTGTGTGTGTGATGTGTGAGAGAGAGAGTGTGTGTGGTTGTGTGTGAGTGTTTGTGTGTGGGTGTGTGTGAGAGAGAGAGAGAGAGAGATTTTGTGTGTGTGTGTGTGTGTTGAGAGAGAGAGAGTAGGTGTTTTTTGTGGAGATTGAGTGATGGTGTGACGAGAGTGAGTGATGTGTGTGGTTGTGTGTGTGTTTGCGAGAGAGAGTCAGTGTGGTTTGTGTGAGAGAGTTCAGTGTGTTGTGAGAGAGTGGAGAGTGTGTGTTTGTTTGTGTGGTGAGTGTGTGAAGTGTGTTTAGGAGGTGTGTGTGTGTGTGTGTGTGTGTGTTGTGTGTGTGAGTGTGTGAGAGAGGGTGTGTGTGTGTTTGTGAGAGAGTGTGTCTGTGTGTGTGTGTGTGTGAGAGAGAGAGAGCGTGTTTGTGTGTGTGTGTGTGTGTGTGTGTGGAGAGAGAGAAGTGGTGGTTTTGTTGAGAGAGAGTGAGTGGTGAGTGCGTGTGAGAGGTGAGTGTGGTTGTGTGTGAGAGAGAGTCAGTGTGTGTGAGAGAGTCAGTGTGTGTGAGAGAGTGTGAGAGAGAGAGAGAGAGTGAGTGAGTGTGCGTGTGAGTGAGAGAAAGTGAGTGAGTGAGTGTGAGAGAGAGAGTCAGTGTGTGTGAGAGAGTTTGTTTGTTTTGTGTGAGTGAGTGAGTGTGTGTGTGTGTGTGTGGGAAGAGGTGTGAGCGTGTTTGTGCGAGGTGCGTGTTTGTGTGTGTGTTGTGAAGTGTGTGTGTGTGTGGTGAGGAGAGAGAGTGTGTGTGGGTTTGTGTGTGTGAGAGAGAGAGAGTGTGGTGTGTGTGAGAGAGAGGTGGTGTGTGTGAGTGTGAGAGGTGGTTTGTGTGTGTGTTTTGTGTGTGTGAGAGAGAGAGTGTGTGGTGTGTGTGTGTGTGAGAGAGAGACGAGGAGTGTGTTGTTTTGTGTGTTGGAGAGAGTCAGTGTTGTGAGAGAGTCAGTGTGTGTGGGCAGAGAGTGTGTGGTTTGTTTTTTGTTTGAGTGAGTGAGGGATTGAGTGAGTGAGTGAGTGAGGTGAGTGTGTGGTGTGTGTGTTGAGAGAGAGAGAGTGGAGAGTGTGTGGTGTGAGAGTGCGTGTTTGTGTGTGTGTGTGTGTGAGAGAGTGTGTGTGTGTGTGTGAGAGAGAGAGAGTGAGTGTGTGTGTGTGTGTGAGAGAGAGCGAGTGTGTGTGTGTGTGTGTGTGTGAGAGAGAGAGAGAGTGTGTGTGTGTGTGTGTGTGAGTGAGAGAGAGAGAGAGAGAGGGTGTGTGTGTGAGAGAGTGTGTGTGTGTGTGTGTGTGTGAGAGAGAGAGAGTGTGTGTGTGTGAATGTGTGTGTGTGTGAGAGAGTGTGTGTGTGTGTGTGTGTGAGAGAGAGATAGTGTGAGAGTGTGTCTGTGTGTGGTGAACTCACCCTCCGTCCAGTGCTGAGGAATCATTGTTAAACAAGGGCTGGACAGAAATGTCGTGTGCGGGACGTCCAGGCCCCCTGACCCCTGTAATCCTCCGCTGGGTCCCTGGGGTCCGGAGGGGCCGATCGCTCTGCTAACATGGCTTTCCTGACCCTGTAATCCGCCAGTGATTAATAGGGCTTTAATGAGGCTGGCTCAACGCATGTGTTGTGCTCGCAACCACAGCCTCAAACCGAACTCACATCAGATTTCTCTGTAGTTGGATGTCAGCTGCCTTTGCTAGTGATTCAGACCAGTATCTGGCCATTTGTCTACTTGGCCGATCAACAAAAGTGTCTGTTTCATTCGGTAAGAAATGTCTAATAAACTCGTCATGTATCTTATTTACCATTAACAACATGATATCATTAAATCAATATTGTTATATCATTTTTATGTAGATATATGGGTTGTTGATATGAAGCAGTGATGCCTGTGTTCTTCGTCTAAAACGTTTTCTAACTCTTGTTTATTAGTAGCTTTATGAGTTAATATTAATTATGAGACTGCATGGATATTTGTGCTTCGCTATCACACTGCAGGACAATTAATTTTTTTAGCAAATTTTACTAAATTATATCTACAGAAAAAATATAATTTTTATTTCATGATTTAATGTTGGTGATGATGCATGACTTGATCGGCCAAGTAGACATTAAATACTCATCACTGATTAATGTTTTCATTTATATTTTGAATTAGATTTTATTATTATATTTCACTTGAGGTTCAGTTACAGTTTAGTATTTTGTTGTGTGTTTTTGTCATATTTATTTTAATTTGAATATGTCTATAATCTTTACTGGAATTTATTTTTTAGTTTTGGTTTATTTAGTTTTAGTTTTTTTTTTAGTTCTTCAAGTTAAACGAAAGTAAAGTGAGAAAAGTTGCAAAAAATTATTCCAGTTTATTGTATTTTTTCCATTCTGTTTTATTTTATTTCAGCGTATTTAATTATTTTTCAGTTTATTATATTTTATTTTATATATACATTTATTTAATTAATCTGACTGATTAACTATTTTACTTAAAGTAACAGAACAATTTTATTTAATGGTTTTAGTGTTAGTTAACATTGATAACCCTGCTGTGAACTAGTGGAGATGACTGATATTGGTGATTGTACAGCATTACTCTCGCACCCGATCTGTTGCATAATTGAAGCGTCACGCCGCTGGATTGTGTAAGTTCTGACCGAGGCAATGATTGGCCTCATTTACGCTCATGCATTATGAATGCAGGATCCTGGCGTGTGTGGATCTGATGCAGTCAGAAAGTGAGACGAATCCAAATTAAAGCAGCCGTTTTCATTTGAGCTCAGATTGCTTTGCTATTGTTTTTAAAGGTTTATTAATTTCAAATGAACTGATTTTTCCCCATTATTTTCAGTCGGTCATTTCCGTTTGTGTCTCACACACCGACTGCAGTTAAAAGCTGATCTATTATTTATTCAGCGTCGCGGTCCATCAGGCATTCTGGACGGATACCTTGATGCCCAGTGACTCACCACTCAAACTATATATATTTATACATGCGTATATAAACTTACATACATATACATACGTGTGTGCGCGCGTGTGTGTTTTTTGTGTGAGTGTGCGTGCGTGTATGTGTGTGTGTGCGTGCGTGTGAGTGTGTGTGTGTGTGTGTTGGGTGTGTTGTGTGTGTGTGTGTGTTGTGAGTGTTGTTAGTGTGTGTGTGTGTGTGTGTTTTTTTGTGTGTGTGTGTTTTTTTGTGTGTGTGTGTTTGTGTGTGTGTTGGTGTGTGTGTGTTTGTGTGTGTGTGTGTGTGTGTGTGTGTGTGTGTGTGTGTGTGTGTGTGTGTGTGTGTGTGTGTGTGTGTGTGTGTGTGTTTTGTGTGTGAGTGTGCGTGCGTGTGAGTGTGGTGTGTGTGTGTGTTTGTGTGGGTGGGTTTTTTGTGTGTGAGAGTGCGTGCGTGTGTGTTTGTTGTGTTGTGTTTTGTGTGTGTGTGTGTGGTTGTGTGTGTGTGGTTTGTGTGTGTGTTTGGTATAAAATATCAATTTAATTTAATTTTGTTTATTTTACCGGGTTAAAAACTTGTTGAGAAATATTACATGTATTTCTTAAATATCCGCAATATATATTCACAGTACGCACACATCATGATTAATTTATTTTTATTTCCATTTTAGTTTCAGTTCAGTTTTAGTCATTCTATGTGTTTTTTATGTTCACTTATATTTAGCTTGTAATTTCAATGCTTACATTTTAGTAATTCAAATTGACAGTTTTTCTACATATTTATATTTTATTAATGTTTAATGTAAAAATGTTTTAGTTAAGGTTAATACCCGGCTCCTCTGTTCTGTTTGAATGCTTTATTTTCTCATCAAGTCAAGTCACCTTTATTTCTATAGCGCTTTATACAATACAGATCGTGTCCAAGCAGCTTTACAGAGTCAAACGGGAACAAGGTGTGCTGATAATGCAGGAGGACAATAACAGAGTCATTTTTCAGCTGAAGTCAGTTCATTGATGATTCAGTGAAGTCATCGTCCAGTTCAGTTCTCTTCCAATAGTGTCTGTGCAATCTGCTCAAAATATGGTGTCCTGTAACCAGACAGAATGTGTTTGCTCTGTTTAATTACTGCGCTGAGGGATTGTGGGTTGTTTATGTGGGTTGATGTTATGAGGGCCCAAGGTTTGCATCATTACATGAAATCCTTCGACGCTTGTGTTTGTGCAGGTCTGTAGATGTTCAGTTGAGCGCTCGGGTTGTGTTCAGAGCGGATCACTAGTGTACTGTGTACTGCACATGTTATGCTGTTTACTGCTTTTCAAATGCAATGTGGAACAAAGGGCATGAAATCATTACAATGCATGCTTCCAACAATAGTACGCTACTGACACGTGACCTGATGCTTGTTCAGATAGCAGTTCACACATGAAAACAGCTGTTTTTAATCCAAGTTTGTTTTAAATAAAATTGTCTGTCTTGTCAAATAATATGTCAAGGCAAGACAAAAAATTGTAAATGGATATGGTTTGACAGTAACTTATGAATAAAAAAGGCAATTGTTAATCAAATTTTGGGGGAAAAGATCTCTAACAGTCTTGTTAAGAAATAAGTCAAAAAAAAGAAAATGAACGAATGAATAATCGGGTTGTGCAACTTACAAATAATTTATTTTTTTATTTTATTTTTTATTTATTATTTTTTTTTTATTCTATTTTATTTTTATGTGTATTCTATTTTATTCTATTCTATTCTACCAAGCGACTAGTGCATACGGCTATAATTTTTTATTATTTTTTTTTTTTACCATACGTATTTTTAATAAATGTTTGAGGAAAAAAGATCTCTAATTAACAGTCTTGTTAAAATATGTCAAAATAAAAATTAATGAATGAAGATTGTGGTTTATGAGAAACTTACAAATAAAAAATGTCTATTTTAAACTAATTTTGTATGAAAAATCTCCAATAGTTTGATAGTCTAATAAAAAAAAGACAAAGAAAAAATAAGCATGAAATGTGGTTTGTGAGTAACTTGAGAGTAACAAATAAAAACGGGCTATTTTAATCCAGTTTTATATAAAACAGTGTTTTGACCGTCAGATTTTTCATCTCTATACTGTGTAATTCTATGCATGTCTGCACTATTCCTTATTCCTTGTGTGTGAACATACTTGCCAATAAAGCTCTTTCTGACTTCTGACTTGACAGTCTTATCAAACAATAAGTCAAGATAAGAAAAAATAAGCAATGAATGTTGTGGTTTGCGAGAAACTTACACATTAAAAAAATGCTATTTCTTAATGCAAATATGTATAAAATTATTATTTTGACAGTCTTATCAAGTATTGAGTTAAGAAAACAAAACAAAACATGAATATTGTGTATTATGTTGCTTCTGTTCATTCAGCAGTTATGAGAGCGTTGTGTTTTCAGCATATTTCTGCAAATCTAGTTGGTCATTCCATGAATATGCTACACGCTGCAGAAACAGTAAGAGTAGTATACAAGTCTGAACACAGCCGAAATGAGCAGAAACTGTAGCTAAACCTCTTTAATCTGTGCTGCAGAACACGTTCTGCTCAGTCTGCTCCTCCTGTCTCGTAGCGCTGATCCATGGCTATCTAATCGTGTGTTTTAGGTTTGTGGGTTGTGGGTGTGTGGTGTGTGTGTGTGTGTGTGTGTGTGTGTGAGAGAGTGTGTGCGAGTGTGTGTGTGTGTGTGTTTAGGGTGTGTTTGTCGACTCCCTAACAGTCCCGTGTTGAAGATTCCTCGGGTCCAGGAATAGCGTTCCTGAATGTGGGGGAGGGTCTGGAAGCGAAACATTCCGATAGGAATTACAGAGTGAGGTCCTCAAACGTGACAGATTCCCAGCGGAGGATCCTCCTGTTTGATCAATAAAAGCCAGTAAGACGAGCTGAAGAGCAGCAGAGGCACGTTTGGAGACGCTGCTCCTAAAACCTTTACAATCCAACAGATGCAGATTGAAGGAAGTTTTCTGTCATATTGCTTGTGCGATATTTGACTTACAATTGCATTATTTATAATTACCTTTATTTTATATATCAGTGTTGGCTTTTATGTCCAATACCTAAATTTGTCCAATTACTTCAATCAATCAGAGGTGACACAGAAGCTGCATCTGACATGGCTTTTATGTTTATTTCCATATTTAATGCTGCTCAAAGTAATGTAAATGTAAATAGCCGACATAAAGTATGTAGACAGGTTAGGGCTGCAATATTATGACAAAAATCATTAACGTTGATTATTAGAATAAAAAATAAACATGTTTGTCTTTGGGAAACAGCAAGTCATATTCTAGCTACACACAAAAAAAGCTAAGAACCATTTATTAATTTTATTTTACTGCTTTTTATGTATTCAAAAATACATTTCCAGTGGTGACTAATCTAACTTCACTCTGATTGCATTGCATTCATAAGCTCAACAGAAACATTTGTGATTGGTTATAATAGGTAAAAAGAAATCTAGATGTAATGCTGCAATAAACACTTCATTCATTTTAATATTTCACTTTAATCGCATCAGCCGTAATGGATTTAGTTTAATTGTGCAGCGGTATTGTTTTGCATATTTTGCTTAAACCCCATTAAATTCCGACCTTGGACCTGAGCAACCAGAAGACTGTATAGAAGCAAGAGTGCAGGAGTTTTTTCATGCTGAAAATGTCAAGATTTAGTTTAGCTAGTAGACTAGTTGACAGTATGTTGATTGGATTGTGTTTTTCTGTCCGGCAAAGCGTGAGGAGACACAGAATTACACAGATGCACGTCGTGTCGGCTCAGATGTGCAGAAACCTGCCTGTGATCTCCGCTTGACCTCTCGCAGACGTTTTTCGCTTCCGGAAAAAAAAAAGTAAAAAGAAAAAAAAAAAAAAAATAAAAAAGAGAATGCTGTCTGCAGGTCTGGCCTTGTGCCGACTTGAATGTGACCGCGATCGAATGAGCGACAGGGAAAAGCTTTGGAGTGCAGGAAGAGAAGAACATAAACTAGATTGTATCTAATCTAGATTTTTCTGAAGAAAATGTGGTTTGCATGTGTGAAACACACCGCCGGCACCTGCACAATGCCGCACAACTGCAACGGTGCTGATGATCTGATATTCTGCTCTCTATGTGAACAATACAGATGCTGGTCTTAAAGGAACAGTTCACCAAAAATTTATATTATTTGAAAATGTGCTCACCCTCAGGCCATCCATGATGTGAGAGTTTTGTTTTCCGTCATCAGATTTGGAGAAAGGCGCATTGCATCATTTGCTCTGCCGTGAATGGGTGCCGTCAGAATGAGAGTCCAAACAGCTGATAAAAACTAGAGCCCGACCGATATGGGTTTTTTTGGGCGGATAACGATATTAGGGAGTGAAAAGCCGATATCGATATATCGGCCGATATTCTTTGTGTATATTATAGTACAGTACCAGTCAAAAGTTTGGACACTTTCCCATTCGTGTGTCCAAACATTTGACTGGTACTATATATAGAATACAGTATATACATAAACAGAATATATATACAAACACATTTTTTTGCAATTGATCACTCAAATGTGGTGATAAAACACTTATAATGACGTGACAAAGATACGTAATGGAGTCAGGGCATTAAACATAAAACTTATTATCCAATGATTCTGACTATCAGTTGCACATGAACCGTAAGTTGAAGTTTATTCACCTTTAATTAATTCATTTCCATCCACTTTATTCCGTTGAAGTTTTATTTCACTTCGAACCTTCATTCACGGATTTGCCGCTACTGTCTTCACACTACAGAGAAACTTGAGAATTCCTCAAGCGGAAAAAAAAGGATCCCCCGAAATTATGTGCTGATTCGCCGCCTGTTACGTAGATCTGGCGCGTGCAAAGTTTTCCAGAGACGGAAGCGTTAAAGCGTTCATCCAGGTCACCAGTAGCAAACAGTGGAGCGTAATTACACAATTTCAAGCATTTTATCTGCGTTTATATTTCTGTAAAAAAAAATTAATATCGCGTCATATTCGTCAAGACCGATATACGGCACAGGCTATATCGGCCGATAGTCGGCAAAACGCCTATATCGTTCGGCCTCTAATAAAAACATTACAGTAATCCTAAAAACTAACCCCCAGCCTCCAGTCGCCTCAGTGAACATCTGGAGAAGACAAAATATGAAACTAATCCAGCATTAAGACGCTCTTAACTAAAATACATCGAGTCCATAATAACGCTTTCTTCCTCACACATTGTTTCAAAGCAGCTTTTAAATCAATATTTGTTACTTTTTTATGCCAAAGCATTAGATTATATGGATATTTTCCTGTATGGTATATTCAGTGATTAGATTCATTAAATAACGTCGAATTTATTTCTTATATAAATAATTTATATTTATTTATATAATGCTTTTTTTGTATCAAAGCATTCAAATATTTTTTTAACTTTTTATGCCATGTTATCCCATAAGATATTTTCAATGATTCGAAAAATTCACATTAATAGAAAATAGCAAGTCAACTTTATTTATATAGCCTAGCACTTTTCACAACACCGTTTCAAAGCATCTTTTTATAATGCAAACCGAACTTGTTTTATGCAAAAGCATTAAAATAGCTGTTATCCTGTGTGATATGTTCAGCGCTTTTCGCAACACAAGTTGTTTTTAAAGCAGCTTTACAGAAAATCACGACGTTAATGTTTATAATATCTTCACGCCGTTATGTCATTATTATCTGGGATTCTCCGAGCCCTGACTTTCTGAGTTGTGCATCTGCTGAAGAATCAGATTTTGTTTGTTTTGAATATCGTACGTGAAGCACAACAGCCAAGATTTCCATTAGATGCTTCACTTCATTACTCTGAAGGCAGCGTGACAATGATTAAATACACACAAAGCCTCGATTGCACATCTAATGTGCGTCATTTGCTCTTCATTTGGTTGTACCGGCGCTGGCACTAAAAAAACTTCATGTGTTCGTCAGTCAGATTTCACATTGCTCAATACTTATTTTTAGAGCTAAATTCATTTGATTATGACTCACAAATTCATAAGTACGACGCTAACAGAACTTGAAGGCAGCGTGAGATTCTCAGTGAACTTTTATGAGAGATGTCCTCAAGTAAAGGGTCTCATTTACTGATTTTATCATTAATTTATAAGTTAATTGTGACTATCTTATGTCCTTTTTTGCAATTTTTTCCCCCTCGCAATTCTCAGTTTATATCTCATATTTCAGATTGCAAAAAAATCAAAGTCTGAATTCTGAGATTCTGAGAAAAAAAGTCAGAATTGTAAGACATTAAACTAAATATTTTTTGGTTATTATATATTTTTTTGTTTTATATTTTCTCTTATATTCTGAGAAAATAAGTCGGAATTGCAAGACATACATTTTTTTTCACAACTTTATATCTTATATTTATTGATTTATATAAGAGTTTTATATATATATAACTTTTCTCTTAAGTTCGGAGAAAAAAAATCTGAATTGCGAGATTTAAATTAGTTCTGACTTTTTTTTGTTTGTTTCTGCCATGGAATAAAAAAAGGTTATTGTGACTTTTTGTCTCAATTTTGACTTTTTTTATTGCATTTGTGACTATATCTCACAGTTTCTTCTCAGAATTGCATGTTTACAGTATATAAATCAGAATTGCAAGATGTTGCATATTAATTCATGTTTCTACATAAGTTAATATGCAACATTCATCATAAATAAACTTGAATTTAATGATGTCATCAATTACAGCGTCTGATTTACTCATTAATTTAGTATTTTTCTCATTATTTTATTTCTCATAATAGCTAGTTATATTTGCCATGATTCAGTTTTTCAGTGCAATTATTGAAGTTTGAGTGAACAGAAACGTTGAGTTCTTGTGCAGTTCACAGCAGAAAGACATGCTGTGGTTTATAATGCTTGTGTGTTGTGTGTTTAATGGTCAGATTGCTGGTTTAGTGAGTGTTGTTTCAGTTAGTATTGGTGTCGTCTCTCGTTCTGGATCAGGATCAGCAGGTTTCTCCAGGTGTCGGTGGTCTCTCTCGTCCTCATTGTTTAACATGCGTGGGTTGATGTTTGAATATTGAGGTTTGAACAACAATTTAACAGGCAAATAAGAGCGATGCATATATGACGCACTCCAGTAGAAGAGCTTTAAAGTCCAATAATGCGATCGCTCTTATTCTGCATATGTTTGCTCAAGGTTTTGCCATGAAAGTGCAGCAGATGTCATATAAGCCGTCGCTCAATAGACTCTGAGTTCAATCAAATGAATGCACTTTGAGATCGACTACAGATAACGCAAGCTCACATAAAAACGGACAGACAGAAGCTTAACAGACAAAAGTAGTGGTTTTCATTCTTCTTCCATTCAAAAGTAGTGATTTTCCATAAGAGAGAAGAACATTAAGCCAAATAATGTCATAAAAACAACAATTTATTTGCATTACAGTTTGTTTGCATTGTTATATACAAAAATCATATATACGTATATAAATATAATTATTTAAAACAAATTTAAGTATTTTTTTATATGGTGTGTATATACATATATAAGACTAAAATTAATCAAAAACAAATCATAATTTGTACATGTATATATAGTAATGTTGGACTGCACTTTTTTTTTTTTTTTAAACATTTTTGGAAATCATTTCCTCAGGATGAATTATGATAAATAACAAGGCATGTTAATTTTCACTAGTATTTCATAAATCAAAAACTATATATAATATAATATATAGATAGATTATATATATATATAATATATATATAATAATAAAAATAATAAATTTTTAAAAGCTCATAAATACATATGTATATACTGTATTATATATATATATATATATATATTGCATGTATATGTAAAATCTCTAATATTTTCAAGACATAGTAAATAAAAATGTATGCATAGAACTAAAATAATTTTTTATTTATTCATTTAAGTCTTTACATATATATATATATATATTAGTTCTGTCAAATGATTAATCGCGATTAATAGCATCCACAATAAAAGTTTTTGTTTACTTAATGTATGTGTGTGTACTGTGTATATATATATATATGTATATGTAAATACACACATACAGTATATATTTTTTAAAATATTTACATGTATTTACATGCATATATTTATATTCATATAATTTAATTTATATATAAATATTTAATATATAAACGTAACATATTTTTCTTAAATATATACATGCTTGTGTTTGTATTTATATATACATAATAATAATCATACACAGTACACACATATTATGCAAACAAAAACTTTTATTTTGGATGCGATTAATCGTGATTAATCGTTTGACAGCACTCATATATATATATATATATTAATCACAACATTACAAGAAGTGTTTTTATTTTACTGTATTTTACTGTATTTTTTAAACCAAGTCTCAGGATGTTTTAATTTATTGGAGACCCTTTTGTAGTAAATCTAAAGTATGCTCATTCCTAGAATTGCCATGTAAATCTCTATATGATGTCTGTTTATTTAGTCAGTTTACTGTATAGAAGTTTTCCTGTAATAGAAAGCTCTTGGGTGTTCATTTGGTCGAAAGATTTAAAAGTGAAAGTCTGTCGTTCATGATTGAATTTCAGACACAATCAGGAAAAACCTCTTCTCGTGTGGTTGCTCTTGTGTTGAATTACCTGAAGCGAAGGAGCGGTGAAACACCGCGTCCAGTGTGTGTCGTGAAATCAACAGTCTCCTCACCAGAAATAACCGAAGGCTCGGTGACAGCCGCAAATAGATCACGTTTCAATACTAGTTATGCAAATTTGGGGCTTGTCCTGTTTCACTGGATGGAAATGAGTACACTCTCATTTGCTTTATCAATTGTGTCTAGCTTATTTGATTTCGGGGTTGGGTTGGTGTGATCTCTTTGTCAAATTAGATTCATTTGGAAAATCAAATCCGTCTGGCAGGCTCTCCCTCGCTCAGTTTACTGTTGTCTTATTGATATTCAGCTTTGATTTAACTCTGTAATAGCAGTATTAGATGCGATCAGTAAGCAGTGGTTAGTGGCTCATTCAAAGCAGTGTGACAAAAGCGTGTCTGTTATTGTGAAATGCATTCGTCAGATTTTGGCAGCTGGACAGAAAACGGGCTGCGTTCCAATCTGCTTCTGCAGTGCAAACTGCAACACACTTCCTCTGAACCTAAGAGAAGATGTCAAGACATGCACGGGGATTCTTTCTTTGCTCTGTTATTTTTTTTTATGGATTTATTGTGTTTTTTTTTGTTTGTTTTTTTCAACTCAATCATTGGTTCTGTTCTAAAACATAGTGAGCTCCCTACATAGGCAGCATTTAAACAGGGTTTCTTAAAAAGCCCTTCCACAATTTAAGGCCTTAAAACATCTTGAATCAGCGTGGAAAGACTTAAAATTCTTGAAAAAATTGTTTTTTGTTTTTTTTTGGAAAATTAATTAAGTCAACAGATGTAGATCTGCTGGAAGTTGTATATTTCCAAACTTTAAAGTGTTGTTAATGCAACTCGTTGTGAATGTGCTCCCTAGACATTTACATTAATTCCCTTCAGTTTAGTCCTTTAATTATCTTTACTTGGTCTTAAAATAGGCTTAACCCTCATCAAACCTGCAGAAACCCTGTTTAAGGCATAACATTAAAGTCTAAACATTAGTCAGTATATTTATGCCTTCTAAGATTGCAGAAACACCAATTCCATGATGCACTGAACAATTCCATTTGAAATCTAGTCCATACCGAAAGGGTTTGCTTAAAGTCAACTTTAATATTTTACTCAGTATTATTTTTATGCATCACATCATCATATCAAGCTTTTTTGGAAGTGCTGGTTGCATTGAGTCAGGCATTATTTGCATGATGGGCTCATGAGACCTCAGGAGACACGAGAGACGCACTGATGTGTCGATGCAAATTCAGGAGAACAATGAACACGGACAAACGTGTGTTTCCCCCCGAAGGGCCGTTTAGAGAGACGTGTAACGCAAGCCGGGACGCCGCTGCTGATGTCGATGAAACATCTGAATGAGCATCTTGAGGGAATGTGAGTTGTCTTCTGTGCTTCAGTTCAGCGGCTCCCTGAGGTTTGAGGATTTGAGTTCTTCCACTGCAGGAACCTATTCAACCACTGATGTTGAAAAACAGCCTACGGCTGCATCTTTACAACCTGAGAAATGTCGTTTTTTTGGTTCTCGTGAAATGAATTTCTGGGGTTGTGTGAATGAGTGATGCATTTCACTGACACACAAGACTGTACGAAACACCCACACACTTACCTTATAGGCTGTTCATTCATCAGTATTAGTCCTCTCTGAAAGTAGGTGTATCCTCTAGTAATGGGGGATGGTACTTGTGTGTGTGTGTGTGTGTGTGTGTGTGTGTGTGTGTGTTGTGTGTGCGTGTGTGTGTGTGTGTGGTGGTGTCAGACCATTTTTGTGAAATTAATTAGCATTTTTTTCTTTTATGTATCCTAAAAAAGTGGGTTGTGGTTTGATGACCATGGGGAAATGTGGGTCCCATGGCCAAACCAGTTGAGAACCGCTGCCCTACATTATTAGGGCCAAATGTCCCCACAAGTGAAGTAATGCCAGTAAATTTTGACCTTGTGGGGAAATTTTTTGGTCCCCATGAGGCAAACAGCTTATGAATCATATAGAATGAAGTGTTTTGAAAATCTAAAAATGCTGAAAGATTTGTGTGAGGGATGGGGATAGAAATACAGTTTTTAAACAGTAATAAACCATTCGCGCTATGGAGAGTCCCCATGATATAGGAATACCTCTTGTGTGTGCTGGTGTGTGTGTTTTTGTGTGTGTGTGTGTGTGTGTGTGCATGTTTATGTGGTTTAGGAGGACACAAATTTGTATAATAACATGGGTATGACATAGGTATTACAACGAGAAGGTGATTTAGAGGACATTTTCAGTGTCCCCGTAATTCAAAAGCTTATTAATAATTCAGAATAACTTTTTTTGAAAATCTCCCCCATGTACACCCGAAATTTTCCTTTTGAGTGGTAGGTTTAGTTGAAGGCCTAGTTTTTTGATCTGGTTGGTTTTGATTTTGGTTGAGTTTTGTTTTGTCTGAATCTGGTTGATTGGGGCGTTGGTGATCTGGTTGATTAGCCAGTTGGTGTATCTGGGTGAGAAGCCAGTTTGGTGAACTTGGTTGAGTTGTGTTTGTTGATCTGGTTGAGTAGGCCTAGTTTGTTGATCTGGTTGAGTTGTGTTTGTTGAACTGGTTGAGTTGTGTTTGTTGAACTGGTTGAGTTGTGTTTGTTGAACTGGTTGAGTTGTGTTTGTTGATCTGGTTGAGTTGTGTTTGTTGATCTGGTTGAGTAGGCCTAGTTTGTTGATCTGGTTGAGAAGGCCTAGTTTGTTGATCTGGTTGAGAAGGCCTAGTTTGTTGATCTGGTTTAGTAGCCCTAGTTTGTTGATCTGGTGGAGTTGTGTTTGTTGATCTGGTTGAGTAGGCCTAGTTTGTTGATCTGGTGGAGTTGTGTTTGTTGATCTGGTTGAGTAGGCCTAGTTTGTTGATCTGGTTGAGTTGATTTGGTTGAGTTGTGTTTGTTGATCTGGTTGAGTAGGCCTAGTTTGTTGATCTGGTTGAGAAGGCCTAGTTTGTTGATCTGGTTGAGTAGGCCTAGTTTGTTGATCTGGTTGAGTTGTGTTTGTTGATCTGGTTGAGTGGTTTGTTGATCTGGTGGAGTTGTGTTTGTTGATCTGGTTGAGTAGGCCTAGTTTGTTGATCTGGTTGAGTAGGCCTAGTTTGTTGATCTGGTTGAGTTGTGTTTGTTGTTCTGGTTGAGTTGTGTTTGTTGATCTGGTTGAGTAGGCCTAGTTTGTTGATCTGGTTGAGTAGACCTAGTTTGTTGATCTGGTTGAGAAGACCTAGTTTGTTGATCTGGTTGAGAAGGCCTAGTTTGTTGATCTGGTTGAGTAGGCCTAGTTTGTTGATCTGGTTGAGAAGGCCTAGTTTGTTGATCTGGTTGAGAAGGCCTAGTTTGTTGATCTGGTTTAGTAGCCCTAGTTTGTTGATCTGGTGGAGTTGTGTTTGTTGATCTGGTTGAGTAGTCCTAGTTTGTTGAACTGTGTTGTTGTGTTTTTGTTGACTGGTGTCAGTGGTTTGTTTGATTTGGTTGAGTTGTGTTTGTTGATCTGGTTGAGTTGTGTTTGTTGGTCTGGTTGAGTGGTTTGTTGATCTGGTTGAGTAAGCCTAGTTTGTTGATCTGGTTGAGTAAACCTAGTTTGTTGATCTGGTTGAGTAGGCCTAGATTGTTGAACTGGTTGAGTTGTGTTTGTTGATCTGGTTGAGTTGACCTAGTTTGTTGATCTGGTTGAGTAGGCCTAGTTTGTTGGTCTGGTTGAGTGGTTTGTTGATCTGGTTGAGTAAGCCTAGTTTGTTGATCTGGTTGAGTAAGCCTAGTTTGTTGATCTGGTTGAGTGGTTTGTTGATCTGGTTGAGTTGCTTTTTGTTGGTCTGTTTTAGTGTTTGTGGCTCTGTTTTCTTGTTTTGTTGGTCTGGTTTGATGGTTGTTGATCTGGTTGAGTTGATTTGGTTGAGTTGTGTTTGTTGATCTGGTTGTGTTGTGTTTGTTGGTCTGGTTGAGTGGTTTGTTGATCTGGTTGAGTTGTGTTTGTTTATCTGTTTGAGTGGTTTGTTGATCTGGTTGAGTAAGCCTAGTTTGTTGATCTGGTTGAGTAAGCCTAGTTTGTTGATCTGGTTGAGTGGTTTGTTGATCTGGTTGAGTAGGCCTAGTTTGTTGATCTGGTTGAGTAGGCCTCGTTTGTTGAACTGGTTGAGTTGTGTTTGTTGGTCTGGTTGAGTTGTGTTTGTTGATCTGGTTGAGTTGTGTTTGTTGTTCTGGTTGAGTTGTGTTTGTTGATCTGGTTGAGTAGGCCTTGTTTGTTGATCTGGTTGAGTTGTGTTTGTTTATCTGTTTGAGTGGTTTGTTGATCTGGTTGAGTAAGCCTAGTTTGTTGATCTGGTTGAGTAAACCTAGTTTGTTGATCTGGTTGAGTAGGCCTAGATTGTTGAACTGGTTGAGTTGTGTTTGTTGATCTGGTTGAGTAGGCCTCGTTTGTTGAACTGGTTGAGTTGTGTTTGTTGATCTGGTTGAGTTGTGTTTGTTGATCTGGTTGAGTAGGCCTTGTTTGTTGATCTGGTTGAGTTGTGTTTGTTGATCTGGTTGAGTAGGCCTTGTTTGTTGATCTGGTTGAGTTGTGTTTGTTTATCTGTTTGAGTGGTTTGTTGATCTGGTTGAGTTGTGTTTGTTGGTCTGGTTGAGTGGTTTGTTGTTCTGGTTGAGTTGTGTTTGTTGATCTGGTTGAGTTGTGTTTGTTGTTCTGGTTGAGTTGTGTTTGTTGATCTGGTTGTGTTGTGTTTGTTGGTCTGGTTGAGTGGTTTGTTGATCTGGTTGAGTTTTGTTGATCTGGTTGAGTGGTTTGTTGATCTGGTTGAGTTGTGTTTGTTGTTCTGGTTGAGTTGTGTTTGTTGATCTGGTTGAGTTGCGTTTGTTGAACTGGTTGAGTTGTGTTTGTTGAACTGGTTGAGTTGTGTTTGTTGAACTGGTTGAGTTGTGTTTGTTGAACTGGTTGAGTTGTGTTTGTTGAACTGGTTGAGTTGTGTTTGTTGATCTGGTTGAGTTGTGTTTGTTGGTCTGGTTGAGTGGTTTGTTGATCTGGTTGAGTGGTTTGTTGATCTGGTTGAGTTGTGTTTGTTGATCTGGTTGAGTAGGCCTAGTTTGTTGATCTGGTTGAGTTGATTTGGTTGAGTTGTGTTTGTTGATCTGGTTGTGTTGTGTTTGTTGGTCTGGTTGAGTGGTTTGTTGATCTGGTTGAGTTGTGTTTGTTGATCTGGTTGAGTTGTGTTTGTTGTTCTGGTTGAGTTGTGTTTGTTGATCTGGTTGAGTTGTGTTTGTTGGTCTGGTTGAGTGGTTTGTTGATCTGGTTGAGTTGCATTTGTTGATCTGGTTGAGTGGTTTGTTGATCTGGTTGAGTTGTGTTTGTTGGTCTGGTTGAGTGGTTTGTTGATCTGGTTGAGTTGTGTTTGTTGATCTGGTTGAGTTGTGTTTGTTGTTCTGGTTGAGTTGTGTTTGTTGGTCTGGTTGTGTGGTTTGTTGATCTGGTTGAGTGGTATGTTGGTCTGGTTGAGTGGTTTGTTGATCTGCTTGAGTTGTGTTTGTTGAACTGGTTGAGTTGTGTTTGTTGAACTGGTTGAGTGGTTTGTTGATCTGGTTGAGTGGTATGTTGGTCTGGTTGAGTGGTTTGTTGATCTGGTTGAGTTGATTTGGTTGAGTTGTGTTTGTTGATCTGGTTGAGTAGGCCTTGTTTGTTGATCTGGTTGAGTTGTGTTTGTTGTTCTGGTTGAGTTGTGTTTGTTGATCTGGTTGAGTTGCGTTTGTTGGTCTGGTTGAGTTGCGTTTGTTGGTCTGGTTGAGTTGCGTTTGTTGGTCTGGTTGAGTGGTTTGTTGATCTGGTTGAGTGGTTTGTTGATCTGGTTGAGTTGCGTTTGTTGATCTGGTTGAGTTGTGTTTGTTGATCTGGTTGAGTTGTGTTTGTTGATCTGGTTGAGTGGTTTGTTGATCTGGTTGAGTAAGCCTAGTTTGTTGATCTGGTTGAGGGTCTTGTTGACCTGGTTGAGGAGTTTGTTGAACTAGGGAGATTTGTTGATCTGTGGAGTGTTTTGTTGATCTGGTTGAGTATACCGCGTTTGTTGAACTGTTGAGTTCGTTGTTTTTGTTTGGTCTGGGTTGAGTGTTTTTTGGATCATGGTTGAAGGTTGTCGTTTTGGTTTCTGTCTGGTTGAGTGGTTTGTTGATCTTGTTGAGTGGTTTGTTGATCTGGTTGGAGGTGGTTGTTTAACTGGTGAGTTTGTGTTTGTTGGTCTGGTGAGTGTTTGTTGATCTGGTTGTTTTGTTTGTTGGTCTGGGTGAGTGGTTTGTTGATCTGGTTGAGTTGTGTTTGTTGATCTGGTTGAGTTGTGTTTGTTGTTCTGGTTGAGTTGTGTTTGTTGATCTGGTTGAGTTGTGTTTGTTGTTCTGGTTGAGTTGGCCTTGTTTGTTGATCTGGTTGAGTTGTGTTTGTTGGTCTGGTTGAGTGGTTTGTTGATCTGCTTGAGTTGTGTTTGTTGAACTGGTTGAGTTGTGTTTGTTGATCTGGTTGACTAGTGTTTGTTGATCTGGTTGAGTTGTGTTTGTTGTTGATCTGGTTGAGGAGTTTGTTGAACTGGTTGAGTTGTGTTTGTTGATCTGGTTGAGTTGTGTTTGTTGATCTGGTTGAGTTGTGTTTGTTGTTCTGGTTGAGTTGTGTTTGTTGGTCTGGTTGTGTGGTTTGTTGATCTGGTTGAGTTGTGTTTGTTGATCTGGTTGAGTGGTTTGTTGATCTGGTTGAGTAGACCTAGTTTGTTGAACTGGTTGAGTTGTGTTTGTTGGTCTGGTTGAGTGGTTTATTGATCTGGTTGAGTTGTGTTTGTTGGTCTGGTTGAGTTGTGTTTGTTGGTCTGGTTGAGTTGTGTTTGTTGATCTGGTTGTGTTGTGTTTGTTGGTCTGGTTGAGTTGTGTTTGTTGAACTGGTTGAGTGGTTTGTTGATCTGGTTGAGTGGTTTGTTGATCTGGTTGAGTTGTGTTTGTTGATCTGGTTGAGTTGTGTTTGTTGGTCTGGTTGAGTGGTTTGTTGATCTGGTTGAGTTGTGTTTGTTGGTCTGGTTGAGTTGTGTTTGTTGGTCTGGTTGTGTGGTTTGTTGATCTGGTTGAGTTGTGTTTGTTGATCTGGTTGACTAGTGTTTGTTGGTCTGGTTGAGTTGTGTTTGTTGATCTGGTTGAGTAGGCCTAGTTTGTTGATCTGGTTGAGTTGATTTGGTTGAGTTGTGTTTGTTGATCTGGTTGTGTTGTGTTTGTTGGTCTGGTTGAGTTGGGTTTGTTGAACTGGTTGAGTTGTGTTTGTTGGGCTCGATCAGGGCTGTTTGTTTTGGCTCCTGGAGTCGTTTTGTTGATGCTCTCGTTTAAAACTTTCCTCAGGTTACACACTTTAATTGAGATTAGAGTGATTGAGTGATTTTCTGTGGCTCTGAGCTCTTGTACAGCCGTTATCGGATAAACCCGCCGTTCTCCTGCTCCCTGCGGATGATCCGTGTGGCTCCACGGGTGGAATGCATAGACCCAATTATTTGATGAGGATTAGAGATTGACGGCTCTAAAGAGTCGTGCTGAGAGAGCAGAACAGGACATTATCACCCGACACGGGGCTTTCCAGAGCCACACATGCTCAGATAAACTCCCATAGCTGAGCATTTCTACTCTAAACCTGCATTCACTTTACGACTCAGAACCTCTACATTTATATTCACTTTAATGCATTTGGCAGGTGCTTTGATCCAAAGCAACTTGGATTGCATTCCAGGCATTTTTTTATGGTTGAGTGGTTTGTTGATCTGGTTGAGTGGTTTGTTGATCTGGTTGAGTTGTGTTTGTTGATCTGGTTGTGTTGTGTTTGTTGGTCTGGTTGAGTGGTTTATTGATCTGGTTGAGTAGGCATCGTTTGTTGATCTGGTTGAGTAGGCCTAGATTGTTGAACTGGTTGAGTTGTGTTTGTTGAACTGGTTGAGTTGTGTTTGTTGAACTGGTTGAGTTGTGTTTGTTGAACTGGTTGAGTTGTGTTTGTTGAACTGGTTGAGTTGTGTTTGTTGAACTGGTTGAGTTGTGTTTGTTGGTCTGGTTGAGTGGTTTGTTGATCTGGTTGAGTTGTGTTTGTTTATCTGTTTGAGTGGTTTGTTGATCTGGTTGAGTAAGCCTAGTTTGTTGATCTGGTTGAGTGGTTTGTTGATCTGGTTGAGTGGTTTGTTGATCTGGTTGAGTGGTACTGTTGGTCTGGTTGAGTGGTTTGTTGATCTGGTTGAGTGGTTTGTTGATCTGGTTGAGTAGGCCTTGTTTGTTGATCTGGTTGAGTTGTGTTTGTTGTTCTGGTTGAGTTGTGTTTGTTGGTCTGGTTGAGTGGTTTGTTGATCTGGTTGAGTAAGCCTAGTTTGTTGATCTGGTTGAATTGCGTTTGTTGGTCTGGTTGATTGACTTTTGTTGGTCTGTTTGATTTGGCGTTGGTTGGTCCTGGTTGAGTGGTTTGTTGATCCTGGTTTGAGTTGCCTTGTTGATCTGGTTGAGTTGCGTTGTTGGTCTGGTTGAGTTTGCGTTTGCTGGTCTGTTGATTGGTTTGGTTGGATCGGTTGATTGGGTTTGTTGACTGGTGTGAGTGGTTTGTTGACTGGTATGAGGTTGTGTTTGTTGGTCCTGTTGAAGTGGTTTGTTTTGCATCTGGTTGAGTGTTGTGTTGTTTTTCTGGTTTTGAGTTGAATGTTTGTTTGGTTCTGGTTGAGTGGTTTGTTTATCGGTTGAGTTGTGTTTGTTGGTCCGGTTGAGTTGTGTTTGTTGATCTGGTTGACTAGTGTTTGTTGATCTGGCTGAGTGTGTTTGTTGATCTGTTGAGGAGGTTGTTGAACTGGTTTGATTTTGTTGATCTGGTTGAGTGGTTGTTTGAACTGGTTGAGTAACCTCGTTTGTTGAACTGGTTTGAGTTGTGTTTTGTTGGTACTGTTGAGTGTTTTATTGATCTGGTTTGTTGTGTTTTGTTGGTCTGTTGAGTGGTTCTTGTCTGTCAGGTTGAGTTGTGTTTGTTGATCTGGTTGAGTTGCGTTTGTTGAACTGGTTGAGTTGTGTTTGTTGGTCTGGTTGAGTGGTTTGTTGATCTGGTTGAGTTGTGTTTGTTGGTCTGGTTGAGTTGTGTTTGTTGATCTGGTTGAGTTGTGTTTGTTGATCTGGTTGAGTGGTTTGTTGATCTGCTTGAGTTGTGTTTGTTGAACTGGTTGAGTTGTGTTTGTTGAACTGGTTGAGTTGTGTTTGTTGATCTGGTTGAGTTGTGTTTGTTGTTCTGGTTGAGTTGTGTTTGTTGATCTGGTTGAGTAGGCCTTGTTTGTTGATCTGGTTGAGTTGTGTTTGTTGTTGATCTGGTGGAGTGGTTTGTTGATCTGGTGGAGTTGTGTTTGTTGATCTGGTTGAGTTGTGTTTGTTGATCTGGTTGACTAGTGTTTGTTGATCTGGTTGAGTTGTGTTTGTTGTTGATCTGGTTGACTAGTGTTTGTTGGTCTGGTTGAGTTGTGTTTGTTGATCTGGTTGAGTTGTGTTTGTTGATCTGGTTGAGTTGTGTTTGTTGATCTGGTTGAGTGGTTTGTTGATCTGGTTGAGTGGTTTGTTGTTCTGGTTGAGTTGTGTTTGTTGGTCTGGTTGAGTTGTGTTTGTTGAACTGGTTGAGTTGTGTTTGTTGGGCTCGATCAGGGCTGTTTGTTTTGGCTCCTGGAGTCGTTTTGTTGATGCTCTCGTTTAAAACTTTCCTCAGGTTACACACTTTAATTGAGATTAGAGTGATTGAGTGATTTTCTGTGGCTCTGAGCTCTTGTACAGCCGTTATCGGATAAACCCGCCGTTCTCCTGCTCCCTGCGGATGATCCGTGTGGCTCCACGGGTGGAATGCATAGACCCAATTATTTGATGAGGATTAGAGATTGACGGCTCTAAAGAGTCGTGCTGAGAGAGCAGAACAGGACATTATCACCCGACACGGGGCTTTCCAGAGCCACACATGCTCAGATAAACTCCCATAGCTGAGCATTTCTACTCTAAACCTGCATTCACTTTACGACTCAGAACCTCTACATTTATATTCACTTTAATGCATTTGGCAGGTGCTTTGATCCAAAGCAACTTGGATTGCATTCCAGGCATTTTTTTAATCAGTTCATGCATTTCCTGGGAATTGAACCCATGGCGATGGCGTTGCAAGCGCTGTACTCTACAGAACAGAAGTTGCTCTTGTGTCAGTTCCAATGTTTTTTTTTTATGTTCACTTGCAGTGAAATGTTTGAACGTGTTTCTGTTTTGTTTTGTAGACCAATTTAAATGGCTCCTTCTTGTAAAACTTATTATAAAATTAATATTTTAATTATTCTTCTAGACAAAGGAGCTCAACTATAACAGCGTTTTCATATTATTCGATCACTTCATCATTTCCAGACCTCCTTAAATGTTATTTCAGAGTTTATCACTTTAATACAGAAATAGTCCATGTGTCCCAAACTTCACCTGCTAGTGCAAATAAACTGTTTTCTGTGCTGTGAATGTAGCTTTTTTAACTTGCACATATGTGTACAAGTGTATAAGCATTATAACCTGTTTAACAAGTTAAAATAATATTAAAATATTAACAAATAAATATAGATTAATAATTCTTAAATGTATAAATGAATGTATTCCATGGAATTAATATAATTATAAACAGAAATATTATATTTAAAAAGATAATTATAAATATTACATACCAAATAATGCATTAAAGCATTAGCCTTCAATTATTTTTCAAATCTGTTAGTTTTCATTTATTTTTGATAGTTCAGTCAGGTTATGTGTGTAAACATGAGAGCTCAGCACGTCACAGATGATGACGGTAATATACACAGAGGCTGTATTTATGTGTGCAGAGTGAGTTTGTCTGGATTTCAGAGATTCATCTGATATTTGAGACACTGACGCTCCCTCTGATTCTGAACCGGTCTGAAGTAGATGTGTGGTTTTCTTTTATTTCGTGGTCTGTGTCTGGTTTGTGATCTCAGAGAAGCCTGCCTCTCTGTGACCCAGTGAAGCGAGTCCGAGCATCAGAGATCAGAGTTATTTTTTGACTCTTAATTAGCTGCCAGAGATTCTCTCATGCCCCGCGGTAACGTGATTAACCCGCCACTTACTGTAAACCTGCTAACAGATTTTAAGTGTCCCAACTTTTTTGGAATCGGGATTTGCATAATTTCCGTGGCTTGCAGGGAGCAGCTATTAGCCCCTTTCATGAAATGCCAGTGGTGGCTCTGGTTCTCTCTTTTTTAGTTTTCACTTTCACTGTCGAGGACTTCACGATCGCACTGTACTCTGTTTCCGCTTTCACCTACTATGGAGCGTACAGTACTTACCACTGACGTTTAACAAGATTAGAAGATGTTTGTCGTTGCGAGCGATCTGCAATCAATCGCCATTCTTTCGTCTGTTCCTCAGTCATCTCTTCTTACTCTGTTTATGTGGTAAGTGAAATTATATTTACTGTAATGTAACAGGGAACCGTTACACCGTGTCTACACCGGACGCGACAGTTGTCGTGTCTCACTGCTACCGTGCCGCGGCTCAGCTAAAGTTCTGTGTCTACACTGTACCGCGACACGAGCACAATTGAAACATTCGATTTGAATTGCGATTATCAGACACGGTCTAATACCGCGGCCATTCAGTTTACTGTGGGGATTTGTCGTGTCGTGCCGCATCCAGTGTAACATCCTCTCACTGTCGATTATCATGAGTTCTATAGACTGATCTATATCTAATGCAATCTCTCACTCTCTTTTATCTACCAAAGACAGTCCCTTATCTGTATTGGTGGCGGGGTAGACAAAGAAAAAAAAATAATTATGTGCCGCGCGCTCGCGTCCGGTGGTTTAGACACGGGTTAGATCTTATTTGTGTTTCTCCGGGCCTTATAAGGAGTTACAATTAACGCGCACCCCTCCCAACGCCCAAAAATTGTAACAATTTTGTAGACATCTGCACTCTCCCAACCTAGGGTGTACGCTTTTACGATTCGAGCATATATTGGTTTGATTATAAATCATCATACTCCTGTTTTTTTTTTTAAGTTTTGATCTTGAGTTTAGTGAAGATAGATCAACCATCCAGTAACAGATTAAAGCAAAATGTCCTGCATCGTCAGAACATCCTGAGCACAGTCACTGTTATTTAGTTTTATATGGTTCATCATACTCTTTTGAATTATTTGTGTTTTTTAGATTTTTTTATATTTTCCATTTTCATTTTAGTAAAATGTTTAGCCATTTTGTTTTGTTTTTGCCATTTTTTTAATTATTTTTTAAATGTCTATATAGTTTGCATTAGTGTGTGTGTGTGTGTGGAGGTCAGATTACATGAGGGGATGACAGGGTTACTGGAGAAACACACAATCCTTATTTACGGTTTCCTGTGTGTTTGTGCGTGTGCGTGTGCGTGTGCGTGTTTGTGTGTGTGTGTGTGTGTGTGTGGTGTAAAACGTGTGATGAGTGCCTGGCCGATGATGTGCGTTTCTCGTGGAAGAGGGAAGCGTCCGAGACTTTCGCCAAGGTGAGTTTTACCACGTTTACCATTATTTGAAATAATTACAGCAATCTGTTTCTGTGCACTGTAAAAAAAAAAAAATTCAAGTTTAAATATAACAAATTATTTTCGCGAAATTGCTTTTTTTCTACTCACATTTATTTCAGATGATCTTAATTCATTAATTTAATTTAAAGGTGCAATTTTAATTATATAATTTACTGCACTCTGTGGTCGCACTGTAAAAAAAAAAAAACAATTGAAGGTGCAAGTAAAATAGTTTATTGGATGACATTTTACAAAAAAAAAATCCACTTAGCTTTTTCTATTTCAAAATTTTTATTTTATTTCAATAAGTTGCTTGCTGTTTTTTGTAATTATTTGCTAAATTTACAAACAATCTCTGCATAAAAGTTGTCTCAATGTAAATCCTAGACCAAATGTTTGTTTCATTGTGTATTAATGGACCAATTTAATTCATTAATTTCATTTAAAGGTGCAGTTTTATTATTGTATAATTTACTTCAATCTGTATGTCAACACTGTAAAAAAATATTTTTCATTTGTAAATAAAACAAAGGTTATTGGAGCGTGTTTTGCAAATACTATTTCATTCTTTCTATTTCAAATTTCATGTTTAATTAATGTGATACTTGTAATTTCTTTGTAATTATTTGTGAAATTTCCTAGAAATGTATTATTGAAATTTGTTTCAGAGTAAATCCTACGCCAGTGTGAATTAATTGACCTATTTAATTTGTTAATTTAATTGAGTCTGGGATGATTAACTTCAGATGGGTGTGTATGAAGATGCTGAGTTTGTGTAATGAGTTGATTTGTGTCTGATAGTTATATGAGCTGGATAACGACCCGCACAGGAAGGAGTTCCTGGACCACCTTTTCACCTTCATGCAGAAACGAGGTGAGAGAGATTCATCTGAATTCACATGATTTCAGTCTGATAGTGGAGCAAGTTCAGATTCAGTGTTGGTGTGTGTGTGTGTGTTGTGTGTGTGGTGTGTTTTGTGTGTTTTTTTGGTGTGTGTGTGTGTGAGTGAGTGTGAGAGAAAGATATGTGAGGGTTGTGTGGAGAGAGAGAGTGTGCGTGTGTGTGTGAGTGTGAGAGAAGAGTGTGAGAGAAGAGTGTGTGTGTGTGTGTGTGTGTGTGTGTGTGTGTGTGTGTGTGTGTGTGTGTGTGTGTGTGTGTGTGTGTGTGATAGTGAGTGAGTGAGTGAGAGTGAGAGATTGAATGAGTGAGTGAGTGAGTGTGTGTTGTGTAGATTGATGAGTGATTGAGGGGTTGTGTGGGTTGTGGAGTGTGGAAGAAGAGAGGTGAGAGAAAGAGGGTGTGTGTGAGTATTGTGTGTAGTGTGTGTGTTGTGTGTGTGGTGTGTTTGGGTGTGTGTGTGGTGTGTGAGTAGTAGTGAGTGGATGTGTTAGTGGTATGAGTGAGTTAGTGTGTGTGGTAGTGATGTGTTGTTGTTAGTGAGTGTGTGTGTGAGGAGTGTTGTGTGTGTGGGTGGTGTGTTGTGTGGTGTGTGTGTGAGGGGGGAGTGTGTGAGTGAGTGAGTGAGTTGCTGAGGTGTGTGTGATGTGTGTGTTAGGAATGATTGGGGATGAGTTGTGTGTGTGCGTGAAGAACGAGAGTGGGTGTGTGTGTGGTGTAAGTGAGTGTGTGTGTGTGTGTGTGGGGAGTGTGTTGTGTGTGTGAGGATGTTTGTGTGTGTGTGGTGAGTGAGTGATGAATGAGTGTGTGTGGTTAGTGGAGTGGTGTGTGTTAGTGACTGATTGCGTGGTGATTGTGTGTGGTGTGAGGAGAGAGAGGTGGTGTGTGGGTGTTGTGTGTGTGTGAGGAGAGAGAGAGGTGTGTGTGTGAGAGAGAGAGAGAGTGTGTTGTGTGTGTGTGTGTGGTGTGTGTGTGTGTGGGTGTTTTGTGTTTCTAGCTCTCACCATGTATGTGTTTGTTTTGTTAGTGTAAAGCCTGTGTTATTGATGCTTTCATGTCTGGACTAAACCTAAGATCTGGATGTGTGTTTATTTTGCTGAATGTTGAGGGGCCGCGGGGGTGATGAGGATGACCTGCTGGCAAGTTCACAACATGTGCAGACACAAAATATTTCAACACTCACACAGCGGTGCGTCATGATGCACCATGTATGGTAGTCAGACCCATGAAAAGATTATTTTTTTTTTTTTTAAGGAAATTCAAACTTTTATTCATCAAGGCTCCATTAAATTGATCAAAAGTGACAGTAAGACATTTATAATGTTACAAAATATTTTTATTTCAAATAAATGCTGTAATTTTGAACTTTCTATTCATCTGAGAATCCTGAAAAAAATTACAGTTGCCAACCAGAATTTGTTCGGGCAACACTGTTTTCAACATTGAATAATAAGCCAAATGTTTCTCGAGCAGCGATCATCATTTATACTGATTCAGGTCCTGAAGATCATTCGCACTGGCAGACTGGAGGAATGATGCTGGAAAATACAGCTGCACATCCAGAAATACAATTCCAGTTTAACACCTATTCACACACGAAACAGCCTGTTTTATAATTTTTAACTGGATTTTGATCAATAATGCTCTGTGGTTTGCATTAGTTAGTGTTTAAGTCGAGCATCATGATAACCAACTAGTTACTGCTGTCACAAAAAAAAAGAAAGAAAGAAAGAAAAGGAAAGTCCTGCTGTGTCTGCAGAGCAGAAGATCTCTGGGACATCTCGTCAAGCGTCTCTCTGTGAGACGGAAAGGAAGCGAAACTGCAGAATCTCACTTCCGTGTCGAGTGCTTAAAAGTAAGGACCTCTGTCCTCTGTGTGTGTTGTGTGTTTGTGTGTGTGTTGTGTGTGTGTGTGTGATATCCACATCTGTTTTTTAAACAGAGTGTCAGGGGCCCGCGCTTGAGGCCCCGTATCGAGGAGCTTCAGGAAAGCCACATGCTGCTGCAGTTTCATGGCACGCAGCGGCTGGAGCTTTTCAGAGCCGTTTAGGTGTCAAACGGAGTGGTTTTTCTGTTTTTTGACGTCTGGTGTCACAGGTGCATATCATCTTCATCAGATCATGCCATTATCTGTTTTCTAAAATGCATGTGATAGATCATCTTATGAACCTTGTAATGTTTAATCAAAACATCCTAACTCTCTGGTGATGTATGCAGGATTTCTCCAATCAATTAGAGCTCTTAGGCTCCGCCCCCACTGCTCACGCTCATCTGCATACACTTGAGAGCCACGCCCACATCTCAACATCCAATCAATAACCGATGCATAGAACCAAGTCCCGCCCAATATATTGAGTTGGTTTGAGGCGGGCTAACCCTACTTCTGTTTTATTGTGGCTTTATGTATCTGAATTCCATTAGAAATGTCCATCCATTTGGATTACATAGTTTTAACAAACTAATAAACTGAATGTGATGCATATTTGTCAGTCATACATCGTTTATTATTAATTATTTGCATCTTTTTGATTCGATTTAATCATATTTGCAAAATGCGTTTATTCAAATTGCTTAAAATCAGTATAAATCTCATAATTGTGAAAACAATTACATTTATTCAGTTAAAAAGAATAAACATGTTTAAAAAATGGTTAGCTGTGGACCAAGCAATATTCAGTTAGTTAAAATGTCTGGGGGATTTTATGGATGATAATAGAAAAGCAAGCTGGGTTATTGTGTATTTAAAACAGTTCAGTTTATTATTACTCTTATTACAGACTAACTGGATTAATTTAGTTTATGTTAAAACTGTGTAATTTTATATACAATTAAAATACATAAATCTTAAATTTAGGCCTAAATATTTTTAAGTGCAATTTTGATGATATTCAATCTATATCTAAATATTTTTCCACATATTGAGTGTTCAAAATATTTTTGTCCAAATTTTGACCATATTAATTATGTATATTTTTCCTAATATTGAAACCTATTAAATATTTCCTCCAAAAATATTCAGTATTTATCTCACCATTTTTCCTCATTTTGATGATATTTAGTATTTATCTCAGTACAGTATTTTCCTAATTTCGGATGATATTCAGTAAATATCTCAATATTTTTTTTTTCTCATTTTGATTTTGATATTATCTCAATATATTTCCTAGTTTTGACAATATTCAGTACATATCTCAATATGTATCTTTGCATTCGCTTTTTTGCAGCATTCATTTGAAACGCAAGACAAAATCATTTAACAAATGTCCAAGTGTTTTTTTGGACTCATTTCTTGTTGGGTTTTTCTGCGAGAAATTCAACAGGTTTGTTGACACGAGGTCGATATATCTATATATGATATTAAGAATATTTTTTTTTTTTTAAGATGGTTTTAGGCTAACTTTGTTTCAGTGTCAGGTTTTGACAAGTGTGAGGTTTGGACGCTGCGCTGAAATAAGATGTTGTTTTGATTTATCGGCTGGTTCTTTCTGTGTTTGGAGCTGCGTTCGGGGGCCTCTGAAACTTGATAAAGTGGGTTTGCAGGCCTGGATTAGGGGCCCCGCGTCTCATAGCATGATTAATGAGCCTCTGAAACGCACAACTACACGTCTGATGGAGCCGAGGCAGAGTTCCCAAAAGAAACGGCTTTTGGATGAGTGAAGGGAAATTTCCTTCATAGAAGAGCAGCAGTCGTGCTGAAACCAGTGATTAATCAGAGACAGAAGCAGGGCCGGGGCCCAGCATCACATCTGCTTCGTAATCCGTCTGTCCTGAATCAAAAGCGTTTTATTCTTAGTATCTATATTTATCTTTGATTATGAGATGAGGTTTTGTGTGTAAATGTGTTTTTGCTCCAGAATAACATTGGGGATGTGTTTTAAATGATATGGTGAAGCTGAAAGGCATTTATCAGTTCTCTCCCGACGTTATAAATGCCCTCCTCCTGACGTTCTTCCGCACTTCCCGTGTAATCTCCCGCCACTCTTTCACGCCGACAGCGCCTCAAACATTTAATAGTGACTGATCTCTTTTTTTTATTTCAGTTGCTTTAGCTATATTTGATCTATTTTATTAATCTTATACAGTTAGTTTTGACCGATCTAAATTCTAGAGGAAGTGGAACAATGTAACACTTTGTTCTTTGTTTTTGTCAAAATGTAGCGCACATAGAATCCTCTCATTCAAAAACGAACAGCCAGAATTTGGTAAGGCTTTATGTATATAGTGCATTATAAAGGTATTCATAATGTAATGCTTCGTCTTTTAATAAAAAATTGTAACCAAAGTTAAAATGCATTATAAAATGTTTTAATGCATTGCACTTTCTAACGGTGTATTATAAAGTATATTAACTGTGGTTGCAATTATACATGAGATCATACAATGCATTATAAGGCATAATTAATATATTGAAATTATTTTATTATGCATTATAGTGTTACTGCCACATTTTACACTACAGTATAATATGATTATAAGTATGATATCCTTTACAAAACGCAATAGAAATTGAACGCCTTTAGTTTGGAAAACTTCCTTCACATAAGGTTCAAAGTTGAATACTTTTATTCATCAAGGCTGCATTAAATTAATCACACTAAAGACTTTTATAATGTTAGTAGATTTCAAATAAATGCTGTTCTTTTGAACTTTCTGTTCATCTGTGAATCCTGAAAAATAAAATGCATCACAGTTTACACAAAAATATTAATGTTTTCAGCATTGATAATAATCAGAAATGTTTCTCGAGCAGAATATTATACTGATTTCTGAAGATCATGTGACACTGAAGACTGGAGGAATGATGCTGAAAATACAGCTGCGCATCACAGAAATACATTACAGTTTAACTGATATTCACATAGAAAACTGCTGTTTTAAATCATAATAATATTTCACATTTTTACAGTATCTTTGCTCAAATAAATGAGCCTAAGCTTCTGAACTGTAGTGTGTGTGAAGGGAAGAGCAGCTGATGCTGATGGCTTCATCTGACTGATTGATTTCGATGGGGGTTGACCTTTATCTGACCTCTGACCGTGTGTGCGTGACCTCTGTGACCCGAGAGCTTCTCCTCTCTTCATCAGGATGTGAAAGCATCAGTGTTTATGGTCCAGAATTAGCAGCATGTGACTCCGGCTCTGATCTGATCAGTATTTCTCCGTGACTCCAGTGTGTTCCTCTCGTGTTTCAGTGAGGTGTTGATCAGATCCCCAGAGGAACACACAGACTCTAGTTACACTTAAATTGGCGTCTCACTTTTCGCGCCGTCGAGTCTTTGGAGTGTCCTGCTCTGCTCTTGGTTCCCATCTTCAGGAGTCACGTTACAGCTTCATCTGCGCTGACTTGAGCTCAGTGTAGTGCGCTTTACTGCCGTATTCTTCTGTGGAACACAAGATATCAGGAAAGATGTCTCGGTGTTTGTGGAAAGTGGCATCCGGTGTTGTTTAGACCCTGCTGGTTTTCAGAATGCCCACGGTGTTTTTAGTGTCACTGAGATATGATTATATTTTTTATTAATATTTTGTTTGAGTTTTCATATGTTATGTTTTTATTTAAAAAAAAATGTTGGTATGTATAAATCGTTTTTATTCTTTTTTTATTTCAGTATTAGTTTGAGTTATTTTAGCATATCAAGTTAATCTATATGAAAATGAGAAATGTGAAATAGCTGAAATAAAATAATTACAGATAAATGTGTTAATTAAATTGTATTTCATTTCAATTTCAATTAATAATTTATTTAAAGTATTTTTGTGGTTATAATTAACTAATAAACCTGGTTCAGTCTATAATTGGTTCAGTCTAAAAAAATCTAATTTATTTCATTTAAAGTGTATTTTATTTAAAGTAGCAACTTTTGTGTGTGTGTGTGTGTGTGTGTGTGTGTGTGTGTGTGTTGTGTGTGTGTGTGTGTGTGTGTGAAGAGATGTGTGTGTGTGTGTGTGAGTGTGTGTGTGAGAGAGAGAGTGTGTGTGTGTGTGTGTGTGTGTGTGTGTTTTTTTTTTTTTTTTGTGTGTGTGTGTGTGGGTGTGTGTGGGTGTGTGTGTGTGTGGTATGTGTGTGGAGAGAGTGGTGTGTGGGTGTGGTGTGTGTGGAGAGAGAGTGGGGTGTGTGTGGTGTGCGTGAGATTGTGTGAGTGGGGTAGGTGTTTTGTGATAGTGTGATTGTGTGAGTGTAGTGTTGGGTTTTCGTTAACTGAAACCCTGGGTCAGTCTATAATTGGTTTATTTTAAATATATCTTATTTCATTTTAAAGTTTATTTTTATTTAAAGTAACATTTTTTGTGTGTGTGAGGTTGAGTGTGAGTGTGTGTGTGTGTGTGATTGAGAGTGTGAGTGTGTGTGTGTGTGTGTAGTCTTAGTCTGAGTCTGAGTCTAGTCTGAGTCTGAGGTCTGAGTGAGTTGAGTGTGAGTGTGTGAGTGTGTGGTGTGTGAGTGTGTTAGTGTGAGTGTATGTGTGTGTGTGTGTAAGTGTGATGTTGTGTGAGTGTGTGTGAGTGTTGTTAGTGTGTGAGTGTGAGTGTGTGAGTGTGTGTGTGATTGTGTGTGTGTGTGAGAGAGAGTGTTTTTGTGTGAGTGTGAGTGTGTGAGTGTGAGTGTGAGTGGGAGAGTGATTGTGTGAGTGTGAGTGTGAGTGTGAGGTGTGTGTTTGAGTGAGTGAGTGAGTGATTGTGTGAGTGAGTGATTGTGTGTGTGTGGGTGAGTGTAGTGTGTGCGAGTGTGAGTGGAAGTGTGACGGGGGGGGGGGGGGGGGGGGGGGGGGGAGTGTGTAGTGTGAAGTGTGGTGTGGGGGTGTGTGTGTGTGTGTTGGGTGTGTGTTGTGTGTGTGTGTGTTGTGAGTGAGTGTGTGTGGTGTGAGTGTGTGGTTTTAGTTAACTGATAACCCTGGTTCAGTCTATAATTGGTTCAGTTTAAAATATATCTTATTTCATTTAAAGTTTATTTTATTTAAAGTAACAATTTTTGTGTGTGTGTGTGGTTTTAATTAACTTTAATAATCTTGGTTCAGTCTATAATTAGTTCAGTCTAAAAATATTTATTTTATTTTATTTTTTTTGTTTTTTTTTAATTCATCTAATACCCTGGTTCAGTCTATAATTGGTTCAGTCTAAAAAAATATTTTTTATTTCATTTAAAGTTTATTTTATTTAAAGTAACAAAAATTTTTATTTTTTTTTGTGGTTTTAATTAACTGTAGTAAACTTGGTTCAGTCTATAATTAGTTCAGTCTAAAAATATTTATTTTATTTTATTTCATTTAAAGTTTATTTTATTTAAAGTAACTGCTTTAATTGATAAATAACCCTGTCTATAATTGGTTCTGCACCATTTTTGCTGCAGACATGACGAATGATTGCTCAAATCATGCATCTGTCTGGTTAAATTATAGTAAATCTAGTTAACGTATCAAATGAACAGTATTAATCTGAATAATTCAACAGTCTCTCGTCTCTCATCTGGAGCGATTAGTTCAGATGTTTCATGCTCATTTTGATCCAGACGTTATTAACAGACAGTAAGATGCGAGGCTGATAATCAGACAAGTGATGGTTCCTTCACTTCTCCTAAACAAATGTGACTCGTTTGATGCAGAAAAGGGAATTTTTTTCTTCTGGCAGGATTTGTTTGTGATTTTTGTTTTTCCTCCTGTCTTGTATGACATGTTTTTTTTGTGCGCATATGGAAATGTTTCAACGTAGTTTTCCATCGACTGTGTTATTTTATTGCACAGAGGAAGAGGCATAATCAGGTTTGTTTCTTTTTGAGGGTTTCAGGATATTCCTCCTCAGCACTGTCGACGTGAAACATGTTTGCAACTCGATTTGGATGGATCGAGTTAGTTTGCTGCACAAACACATTTGTGACCCTGGAGCACAAAACCATTCATAAGGGTCAATTTTCTGAAATTGAGATATATACATCATCTGAAAGATGAATAAATAAGCTTTCCATTGATGTAAGGTTTGTTAGAATAGGACAATATTTGACTGAGATCCAACTATTTGAAAATCTTGATACTTGCGGGTGCAAAAAATCTAATATGCGAAAATCAGCTTTAAAGTTTAAAGTTGTTCAAATGAAGTTCTTAGCAATGCATATTACTAATCAAAAATTAAGTTTTGATATATTTACACTAGGAAATGTACAGAATATCTTCATGGAACATGATCTTTACTTAATATCCTAATGATTTTTGGCATAAAAGAAAAATCTTTTTTGACCCATACAATGTATTGTTGGCTATTGCTACAAATATCCCCCAGCGACTTAACACTGCTTTTGTGCTCCAGGGTCACATATTATAATATCCATGCATGCTCCTGCTGTATTCTTTGTGTTACACAGCTGTGGTGTGTGTTGCATGCTCTCTGTTCTCGTCGCATGTAAACATGCAGTAGGTATGTTCTGCTGTTGGATCGGACAGACTTGTCTTGGCTCTGTGTATGAATCAGTCTGTCATGTGGCACGAGTCGGACTAAATATAGCAGATTCCCTGCAGTCATTGAGCGTTACCTTTTATGTCCCTGACCTGGCATTAAAAATAAAACAAAGCAGAATACTTCTCCTCGTCCGCCTCGACCTGTGCATTAAGAGCGGAGCGTCAGTGAAACCTCACACCGGCCGACGGAGAAGTGTGATCCTGTCACTCTCTGCCTCTGAATTATTCACACACATCCGTCATGTGAAATCAGCCATATTTAATGTGGATATCTGGCTGTCAGACTTTTGATTGAGTTCAGGAGCCGTATGCAGAATGCTGTTCTCAGCTGAATTACAGCTCAAGTGCTCTTCACCTTTGAGTTTTTTATCTGGGTCAATGAATGAATGAATTAGGAATGCATTTTATATATAAAGAAAATTGTATATAGATTATATATATTGTTTATATAGTAAATATAGAAGTTATTATATTTTTGTATTTTATAAAAATATATTGCGTTTACATATAAAAAAATAAGTTGTATGTTCCTCTTTTGTATTTGCTTTGGAACACTTAAAGTATCGCTAAATCTAATGTTTGTGTGTATGTGTGTGTGTGCGTGTGTATTATATATATATATACACACATTTATACATGCATACAAAATGCTACTAGAAATATAATAAAAAATAATAGATATTAATAGAATATAAAAAACGCACAATTCTTTTTGTCTTTGTGTATATATTTATATATATATATACATATATATATATATATTCTAATTTTTATGTATATCTAAATACACACACATGCATGTATATAATTAAGAAAAATATGTTATGTATACAGTATAAATGTATTTATATATTATATAACAAACATTATATTTGAATATATAGTGTCATGGTTAATACGATGTAAATATATCAAAAATATATACTGTATAAGGTATTATATATACATAATAAATATCAACAGACACGCCATATATTCTGTAAACAACTTTATTTTGGATCGATTATCGTCGATAATCATTGATTTTGTATTTGTTGCATTAATAACATTAGGGTTTTCTTTTGCCTGTTTACCTAAATTCTCTTTATTTACAAAATACAAAAATCTTTTTGTTTATATTACTAATCTGAACAACAGTTATTTTGTGTGTATTTCTAGTAACTGAAGTACATTTAAAAAAAAAATCTATATATATATATATATTAACACTACACAGTTTTATTTGTATTTTGTAAACTGATGACTGTAATGTGTGGGTCAGACCGCTACCCTTATTTATTTAAATAGGGTTAATTTAGGATAATGGCAAAAAGTGGCCCAGTTTACCCTATTCACCCTAAGGTTGCTTTCTCATGCATTTTCTGATAGGCTTCCCCAGAACCCCCACTTCCCCCCCACCCCCACATGCTCATCTCACCACTGATGATGCACTGTTAGTGGTTAGTGAAAAGCAGTAGACTGTCATGTTGTTCAGTGATGTCCTTCAGTTGTGATCGCTTGTGTTTTCTCCTGGCGCTCTTCATGTGCAAACAGAAGTACGAGACGTGGGAGGGGCCTTCTGGGGCCTCAACCGCAGCACTTCCCACCAGCGTGACCTCTGACCCTGCCTGCCATTAATCACTCCGCTCCTGATGGAAAATCAACCCAGCAAGGCATGATGGGAGGGTCAGCCTGGGGCCAATCAGAACACGGCTCTCAGCCGACAGTGGCGCCACACTGAACTACAGGAACCTCAGCAACCGTGAATCTACCCAGTTTATTTAATTACTGTCAGAGAGGGTTAACTAACCAGCAACAGTAAGCTTCTGTTTAGTAGCAGACTTAATCTAATTCATGATTACATTTACATAGAGAAAGACCGTATATAAAATGTTTCTGAAAGAAGTCTCTTCTGCTCACCAAGGCTGCACTTATTTGTTAAAAAATATAATAAAAACAGTAATATTGTGAAATATTATTGCAATTTCATATACCTGTTTCACATGATCCTTCAGAAATCATTCCACCCTTCAAAATATCTTTTTTTAAAGAAATTAATCATTGTATTCATTAAAGATACATTAAATTGATCAAAAGTAAAAACATTTATAATGTTACAGTAGATTTCTATTTCAAATAAATGCTGTTCTTTTGAACTTTCTGTTCATCTGTGAATCCTGAAAAATAAAATGTATCAGTTTCCACAAAAATGTTGTGCAGCACAACTGTTTTCAACATTGATAATAATCAGAAATCAGAATCAGTTTCTTGAGCAGTAAATCAGCATATTATACTGATTTCTGAAGATCATGTGACACTGAAGACTGGAGGAATGATGCTGAAAATACAGCTGCGCATCACAGAAATAAATTACAGTTATACGTATATTCACATAGAAAACAGCTGTTTTAAATTGTAATAATATTTTACATTTTTACTGTATTTTTGATTAAATAAATGCAGCTTTGCTGAGCAGAAAAGACTTCTTTTAAATAAAACATTTATAAATCTCTCAGACCCCAAACGAATGGCCGAATGTCCAAAAGAGTGTTTATATTTTTACCGTACAGCAAAATCTCCTCAGTTGTTATGTTGTAGTTCGTGTTAGTGTTGTAGCAGTCGGTATTAATCATTCAGTGTTGTTTCTGTTGTCTGTCGTATAGTCTCTGTGTGCGCGTGTTTCTATAAAAGCTTGGCTTCCTGCTGACTGGCGTTTTAATTCAGCCATCAATAACCTCAGGCTAACCTTTGACCCTTGCGATTGTACTAATTGTTTGATGTTGGGTTGGTGGTCAGAGGCATCAGTGAACTGCAGAGATGTTTCTGGACCAGTTGATCAAACCGTGCTCTGAAATATACCGGCTGCTCTAATGACACGCGTGTTCTCCCAAGATGCTAAGTTTCACAGGCATCTGAAGCCATTTGTTGTCATGTGTGCATGTCGGGGCGCGTCACACGACCTTTAAACCTCGCCTGTTTTTCATTGCACATTCTTGCATTTCTGTTTTATGTTTTTCTTTGTAGAGCGAGATCGTAAAGCCGTCATTTGAGTTGTTTATCTAGGACGCCGTTGATAAGAATCTCACCAAAGTCTGTGTGTGTTACTCGTGTTTCTGTTCTTTTGATAATCATGCTCTTGTTAATTTTTAAATTTTGGTCTATTATGCTTCCGTAATGTATTTTTTCGGACTAGTGGGGAAAAAAGCATCCAAAATACACTTCAAGTGTTTGTTTTATTGCATTTCATCTATTTACGTCTGTTGATTTTTAAAAGCAATTCACACCTTTAAAAGTTTTCTTACATACACCAAAAACAGTTTTATTCCTCTCTGTATTCTGAAGGTTTGCACTGGAAGGATTGTTCATATATCATTTGCCTGGTTTTATTATTGCACTTTTTATCTGATTGCATCTTAATTTGCTATACATATTTTTAAAGCCTATTTTCTTAAAATTAGTTTGTTTCTCCACTTCAGCAGCACTCACATACACCAAAACTTAGAGTTTTATTCCTCTCTATATTCTGAAGGTTTTTACTGAAGGGTTTGTTCATAAAGCATTCACACTAATAAATTTATATATTTTATTCATTAAAAACACGGTGAATATGCATATATTTAAAGGCTGTGAGTTTGTTTCTCCACTTCAGCAGCACTTACAAACACCAAAACTTAGAGATTTGTTCCTCTCTATATTCTGAAGGTTTTTACTGAAGGGTTTGTTCATAAAGCATTCACACTGATTTTTACAACATTTTATTTCTAAAAACTTGGTGAAAATACGTTTATTTCTGTCTGTTGACAGTATTTTCTGACTTCTGGAGTGATAAGAGAAATCCCCTCTATAAAAACCTTTAAGTCTAATATGTCAACAAAATCAAAGAGTTTTGAACCTGGCTTTATACAATGTTCAGATGCAAATTAATGCACATTAGGAGTAATGCGTCATTTGCATATTTAAACAAAACGTTTCAGAAAACTTGTAATACAAAACAATTGTCCTAATTTCCTGTGATTAATCAACTGGGGAAAGTATTGTGATATGTGTTAGTTAACATTTAGACCCTGTTCAGCTGTGCTGTCGTGTCTGAAGGCATCACATCAGGCGGTTTTACTATAGATTCATAAATGGGTTTTATTCCAGAGCACAATCAGAGGGAGCCGCTGTGTGCTTTTCATATGAGCGTTTAACTCTACAGCAAACGTCTCCACCCACCCCTGACCTAAAGATAAGCTGTTGACAAGATTAATGCATGGCTATCATAAGTCTGGGGCGGGTTGGCTCTGTTATCCAGGTTAAGCTTGTTTGTGTAAAGCTGGCTAATATGTATTTTTCCGCCCGCAGCCCACCTGTCTTTTGAAGTGCGGGCGACTCGAACTCTCACCTCTATACAAACACAACATCTGCCACAAGCATTTCAATGCGTTTATGGTGTAAAAATGAAACATGGGTTTTTTATGTTTTTCAGTTTTTTGTTTTTTATTTGAAACATAAATTTAAAAAGCTCCAACTTAATATGTTGTACATTTTCTTTTATCTTTTGCTGTTGTTTGTTTGTTTTTGTTTTAGAAAAAAATCATGGGAAAACAATGTTTAAGTGTAAATATTTAAGATTTTTTTTTACTGATGTTTACAGCCTCTCTACTCGTATACTATACTATATAATATAATATATAATATTAGCTTCTTATCATTACAAACCTTTCCTTTTTGTTAACTTTAAATAACTGCTGAATATAAATATTATATAAAAACTACATGAAATTAAAAATTTTTTTTTGCCCCCCCCCCCCTTTGTTGGGCAACTAACTACAACCTACCTGAAAGTATATTTCTAACTGGAAATAAATACACTAAAATTGAACTAAAACTGAAAGAATAAAAATTTAATGGATAAAAACCTACATTAATCAAATTACAACGCTAAATATAAAAATAAAAGCGAAAAAAAAACTAAAAGAAAACTAAAATACCACTGGTAAATATTAAAATAAAATTATATATAGAGCAAGAAAGAAAAAAAACTTCACATGGAAATTTGAGTGCAAAGTAAAATTTTACTTTTTGCCATTCATTTTTCATGTATAAAATTGTTAATATATCATTTATATTTAAATAAAAATGTGTTGTTATTATTAATATAATTTTAGAAGCAACATCAATGAACAACAGTGCATAGACTAAACAATAATGTCTATCAAAACTTATTTCAATGTCAATAAAAAAGTAATATCTACTCTACTGTATACTCTATATAATACATAATTAAAATCAGACGTTTCAGATTCTGACATCTGATTGGATGAGCCTGTACACACACACACAGTCACACACACACATCAGTTGAGTTCTATATTAACATGCTGTTCATTGATCATTGATAGTTATGTTGCTAGGCAACCACACACATCCCACAGTGAACTGTGTGACCGTACAGAGGAGTGTTTATTAGGATTATTGTGATTTATTCTTCGTGTCGTGATTTATTGATCATGGGTTGGGTGTCTTTTGTTATGGTCCTCTTGACGTGAGTCATGCGTTACAGTGATTTTACCGCAGTTAAGGTGTGTTAGACGTGATATGAGGCAGTAAAATCACTGTACTGGCTTCTGATTAGTTTTGGTGTAAGCTGATGGTTGTGTTGGTGTTTGCGCAGGGACTCCAGTGAACAGGATCCCCATCATGGCGAAGCAGGTTCTGGATCTGTACATGCTGTATAAGCTGGTGACGGAGAAGGGTGGACTGGTGGAGGTCATCAACAAGAAGATCTGGAGAGAGATCACCAAGGGTCTCAACCTGCCCACGTCCATCACCAGCGCTGCATTCACGCTCCGCACGCAGTACGACACACACACACCAAATCAGAAAACACTATATTTAGATGGTTTAGATCTTTGAGACGCCCCTAGACGGAGGTTCTATCTCTCCTTGCTGTTTCTCGTCTCTTCACATCACATTCTGCCTCCCACTAATTACCTTGAGGTGAAAGATTTATTGATTTATTGATCTGTTGATTTGATTTGGATGGCTTTAGTGTGGGGGTGGATGCAGGAACTCTCTCTGTAGTTCGATTGAGTAGCAACTAAATGTATGATGCTTTCAGCTGGTAATAAGTGTGCAGTACAACACATTCTACTATCAGTCCCACCAGGATTTTTTTTTTCAGTAAAAATGGCTGAATTTGTGCCAGTAATTTCCAGAATTTTGCAGTTTTTTTTAATAGCTATGATTACTACACACGTTAGATGTACAGTGGTCATACATAACAGAAAAAAAATGCAAAAAAAAAGAAAAAAACTGTCATTGTGTAGTTTTACCAAATTCTGACACTTTATTTTTAATTTTTTGTATTATTTTTTTTGCAAAATGTCTGATTTTTGTGGCAGGATTAACATAATTTTTGGCTTTTTATATATTGTATATATATATATATATATAATATAGGATTTCTCCATTGTACCCTTATCATCGCCACATTAGATTACATGCCCTATCTTGCGAACAAACGGAAAAACAAACCAACGCACTCAAAATTAATTTTTTGGGTTTCATCTTAACCAACTTCTGACACATTATTTATTTATTTACCTGTCTGTTTGTTTGTTCGTTTGTTTATTTTTGCTATCAAAATGGCTGATTTGGTGGCAGTAATTAACAGAATTTTGGTGATTTTTATTATTATTATTTTTATAATAGGACCTACATTATTAGCTTGAATTCACATTTAATGAAACTACATTTATGTGTATTTATTTATAAAACGCTTTCATGCAAAGCAACTCACAAATGTTCAATTACATCAAAAAAGGAAAAACAGAACAATACATTACTATGCATACATTACCCATTAGTATGGTACTATTGTTAGATGTACAATAGTCATACATGAAAAATAAATTGTGGCGGTAATTTCCGGAATTTTGCTGATTTATTTATTTTAAATTAGGATATCACATTTACCATATTATACCACTTTAGATGTGCATAGTCATACATAACAGAAATAAAAATGCAGTTTATTTTTGTGTCAGACAGACAGCAAGCAGGTTTATTAGGCTGCTGTCACTTTAAGACTGAAGTCATGTATCCAATATACTGATGCACATCCCATTTTATCCCAGCTGTTTACATTAATTTAATACATAAACAACTGTTTATGTGAATCACACGTATCATGTCAATAGCCACTGCACTTTGTTGTGATTAATTTGTGGTGAAATGACGAATTATCCAAGATTGACTGGAGCGACCAAAAAAAAACAAAAAAAAAACAAAAAAAAAAAAAAAAAAAAAACTAAATTTAAATGCATTTTGCCGATTATCCTCCAGAATTGGTTCACAAAATGTGAATAAAATCCATCCACATGCCACAGGTTCTGCTCATGTGTTTGGTGTTGTTTCTCTGTCTCAGGTATATGAAGTATCTGTATCCGTACGAGTGCGAGCGGAAAGCTTTGAGTTCTCCCAGCGAGCTGCAGGCCGCTATCGACAGCAACCGGCGTGAAGGCCGTCGACCCAGTTACAGCAACAGCCTGTTCCACTTTAGCCCCTCCCCCGGCTCCGCCCCTCACCTCCTGGCCCCGCCCAAGATGCACCTGTCAGCGCTGGAGGCCATGGGGGCCCTGAACGGACTGCAGGCATCCCCGGGGCCATCTCTGAAGAAGGGACTGGGTGAGTGACGCAAAAATTAGTTATCGTCACAACCTGGCAGAACCATGAGCAAAACGTGTTTGAAATTTAAACTGCACATTTATCTTAAATAATTGCAATGAGATCAAGTAACCACAATCAGACAATTATTAAACCATAATCATGACAGGCCTGCTTAAAGCTACAGGACTTATATTTATTGTTTTTAAAGAGTCTGTAGGTCCATGCAGTGATTCTGGTGTTCATGCTGTTTTAGTGCTTGAAAAAAGAAACAGTGTTAAACAGAATCGGAATTGTTCAGTCTGGTGTGTTTGTGGTGTTACAGCGCCTCTTGTTGACACTGATATGAACTGCATCTTCAGACATTTACACTATTTCTCTTTTTTATATTTTTTACACACAGACACACACACACACACCCACACACACACACACTCTCACACACACACAAACAGACACATACACACACACACACACACTCACACAGACACACACTCTCTCACACACACGCACACTCACACATACACTCACACATGCACATACACGCATACACGCATACACACATACACACACACTCACTCACACAGACACACACACTCACACACATACACTCACACATACACTCCCTCCCATACACACCACTCACAACACCACAATACTCACACATACTCACATACCTACCCTCACACACACATACACCGCACACACACATACACACACACACTCACTCACACACTCACTCTCACACACACACACACACTCACACACACACACACACACACACACACACGCACTCACACACACACACACACACACACTCACACACACACACACACACACACACAAAACACACACACACCACACACACACACCTCACTCCCACCACACACACACACACACACACTCACCCACCCACCCCCCCACACACCACACACATCCCATTACACCCCACACTCCCATCCACACCCACACACACCACACATACCACTACAACATCACTCACACCCCACACACACACATATACACATATATTAACCAGAAGTTTCATGTGGTAATTAGTGTGTTTGTCCACTTGCTGATTATGGCAGAGTTTCATCCAAATGAGCCACATCATGTGCAAAGGGCTGTTTTGAAAGAATAACTTATGTTTTTTTCTGTTCTCATTATTAATTTATCTCGCAGACAGTCATTTTCTGCCCTGTATTTTGGTTTTTAAAGTGGATAGTTTTTAGATTGTTAACTGACAGATATTGTGCAGAAAATCCCAACCTTGAGTGGTTTATTGCAATGTTTAAAGAACAGCACTATGATAAAAAACAGGGTTATTATTGTTAATTACAACTAAAACTAAAAGCACATAAAAACAACAACAACAAAAAAAAACATTTTTGTTACTTGAAGTAAAATAAACGGTAACTGAAATAAATTTTAAAAACATATTTTATTCCAGCTAATTGCCAGGCAAACACTGTTAATTTTCGTTTATTTTCACTTGAAGCTTAAATAACAAAACTAATACTAAAAATTAATACACATTTAAAAAAATTAATAAAGTTAAAACTATAGACATTTATAAAAATGATTACAAAAAGGCACAACAAATTACTAAAACTTAAACGTTTTAATGAAAATTAAAACATTTCAGTGAAAACAGAAAATAATAATAATATAGATTATTAATTTTTATAAATTTAGTTTGGTTCTAAAAAAACAGGTTTATTAGTATCATTGAGATACTATTTGAGTTTCTATTAATATTTTGAATTCGATTTTATTTTTATGTTTTCACTTTAATTTTAGTTATGTTTAGTTTTTTTTTTATGTCTATATTGTATTTATGACTTTATTCCAGTTTTAGTTGCTTTAGTACATCAAGTGAAACTAAATTAAAATAAGAAATGTTGCCTTGGCCACTATCCTGAAATAAATCTAGACCAAAACAGTAATAAAAATGCTAAAAACAAATGGCTAAAACCTAAACAAAATTCAAGTGAAAGCAGAAAGTAAAATAATGTCAATGATACTAAGATAACACTGCAAGGAACATTTTGTGTTTTAAAAATCCATGTTTATTGCATTGATACCCATTTATACCAAGTTGCACTGATGCAGAATCTAACTGTGCACGTGCACAGGTGTGTGTTTCTGATCAGATGCGTTCTCCTCTCTCTCCTCCAGACGATGCCGTCTCGTCTCTGCTGGCGGGCCGCTCGTCCTCCGTGGCGCTGGTGTTTGGGCAGCAGCAGGCGGCGGGTCTGGCGCGGGCCGCGACACTGGAGCAGCTCCGAGAGAAGCTGGAGACGGAGGCGCCGGAGAGGAAGATGGTGCGTCTGGCCGAGGAGCAGCAGAGACTCATGCAGCAGGCCTTCCAGCAAAACCTGCTCGCCATGGCCTCGCAGATCCCTGTCAACCTGCGGCTCGGAGCTCCAGCCCGGGGTCAGTGCGCCGGACGCATATACAGATGTTAGATCACTGAGTGTGTGTGTGGTGGGTGTGTGTGTGGTGTGTGTGTGTGTGGTGTGTGTGTGATGTGTGTGTGTGTGTGTGTGTGTGTGTGTGTGATGAGTGAGTGTGTGTGTGTGTGTGTGTGTGTGTGTGTGTGTGGAGAGTTGTGGCAGTGTGTTTGTGTGTGTTGGGTGTGTGTGTGTGTGTGTGTGAGAGAGTGTGAGAGTGTGTTTGTGTGTGTGAGTGAGTGAGTGTGTTGTGTGGTGTGTGTGTGTGTGAGAGAGTGTGTTTGTGTGTGTGTGTGAGACTGAAGTGAAGTGAGTGAGTGAGTGAGTGAGTGTGTGTGTGTGTGTGTGTGTGTGTGTGTTGTGAGTGATTGATTGTGTGTGTGTGTGTTTGTGATGTGTGTGTGTGGAGTTGAGAGTGTGTGTGGTGAGTGAGTGAGTAGTGTTTGTGTGTGTGTGGTGTGGGTGTGTGGGGTTGTGTGTGTGTGTGTGTGTGGTGAGGGAGTGAGTGCGTGAGTGAGTGTGTGTGTGTGTGTGTGTGGTGTGTGTGTGTGAGTGAGTGCGTGTGTGTGTGTATTATTGTACTGAGTGCGTGAGTGAGTGAGTTAGTGAGTGAGGTGAGTCGATTGTGTGTGTGCTTGTGTGTGTGTGGAGTGAGTGCAGAGTGTGTGTGTGTATATGTTTTCTGAGTGGGTGATGAGTGTGTGTGTGTGTGTGTGCGTGATAGTGAGTGAGTGAGTGAGTGATTGAGTGAGTGAGTGAGTGAGTGTTGTGTGTGTGAGTGAGTTATTGAGTGTGTGTGTGTGTGTGTGTGTGTGAGTGAGTGATTGAGTGAGTGTGTGTTTGTGTGTGTTTGTGAGAGAGTGTGTGTGAGAGAGTGAGAGTGAGTGTGTGTGTTTGTGTGAGTGAGTGAGTAGCGTGAGTGAGTGTGTGTGTGATGAGTGAGTGAGTGAGTGAGTGAGTGAGTGAGTGAGTGAGTGGAGTGTGTGTGTGTGGGTGTGTGTGGTGTGTGTGTGTGTGTGTGAGTGTGTTTTTTTGTGTGTGTGTGTGTGAGTGAGTGAGGTGTGTGTGTGTGTGTGTGTGTGTGTTTTTGTGAGTGAGTGTGTGTGTGTGTGTGATTGAGTGCGTGAGAGAGTGATTGAGTGAGTGAGTGAGTGAGTGAGTGAGTGAGTGAGTGAGTGTGTGTGTGTGTGTGTGTGTGTGTGTGTGTGTGTGTGTGTGAGTGAGTGAGTGATTTGATGATAGTGTGTGTGAGTGAGTGGTGTGTGTTGTGTGGGGTCGTGATTGAGTGAGTGAGTGAGTGAGTAGTGAGTGAGGTGCGTGTAGTGTGTGTGTCTGTGTCTGTTCTGTGTCCTGTGTCCTGCGTCTGCGCTCGTTTGTGTGTTTGTGTGGTTTGTGTGTGTGTGTGTGTGGTGTGGGTGTGTGTTGTGTGTGTGTGTAATGAGTGTTTTTTTGTGTCTGTAGAATTAAAGCAGGATCTGGCCGTGAGTATTTCCTCCAGCGGAGCGGCGAGTGTCAGCGTGTCGGTGGAAGTCAACGGCATCGTTTACTCAGGTATGGCTTACAAAACCAATCCCAGAATGCATTGCGTAGAGCAGGGTTTCCCAAATGGGGCTTCAACATTTTTGTGGACAGAAGTTTACAGCACTGTAGCAGTATTCCGCCAAAATAAAAGCTCAAGCATTTGAAATGTTTAATGTTCAAAGGTTTGAACACTTGAAAGTGAAGAAATTAAGACAAATATTAACATTGTAACTTGGTGTTTCTTTTTAATTATTATTTTACAGTACAGTTCTTTTTGTAATTATAGTTAAAGCAATAATAGTAATCATTGTCATTATTGTTATTATTCAGTTTTATTTGGTTCTTAAAACCAGTGTTATTTTAGTATCATTCAGATACTGTTTTTTTTATTTGTTTTTATTTTTATATTTTCTGTTTTTACTTTAATTTTAGTTAATGTTTTAGTTATTTTGTTGTGTGTTTTTGTAATTTTTATTATTATTTTTAATATGCATCTACATTGTATTTATTCATTTTTATTCCAGTTTTCGTTTTTATTAAGTACATCAAGTTTTATTATTTTGGATATATTTATATCTATATATGTATATGCACATATCTTCATACATATTTTATATTTTAATAATTGCATATAAAAGTGAATCTCATGATCGCATGAAAATCTAAAGAAGATTTATAGGAAATTAGAAGTTTAGCATTTATGTGTGTGTGTGTGTGTGTGTGTGTGTGTGTGTGTGTGTGAAATAAAATAGTTCATATTTTCTTTTATTTCAGTTAATGTTTATTTTATTTCAAGTAATGAAAATGTTTTTTTTTTTAATAGTTTTAGTTTTAGTTAACTATCATAACCCTGCTTAAAACAGCAGTGTGAATGTAATGTCAACTGAGACACAATCACAACTAAAAAGAGCTTGAAGTTTTTAATGTTTGCTTTCGTGCCACGTGACAATTAACCACTGATTAGAGAACCGTAAACGTGAATGTGCAAGAAAATAAGTTATGTCGAAAGGGTTCGGCTGATCCCTGGCGTCGAGTGTTAATTGTAGTCGTTTTTGACGCGTTTTCTTTTGCAGGAACTCTGTTCGCTCAGAAGTCGGCGGCTGCAGCTGCGAGTGTGAATGCTCCTCCAGCAGGACCCAGCTTCACCTTCTCTAGCCCCGCCCCCAGCCAAAGCCCCGCCTCTTCCTCCTCCTCCAAGGGGCGGAGCTCCCCGTAACCGTCTGCCGGTTGGCTCTCAAGTCACTGATTGCTGAAAATCAAACTGTTGCACAACCAGTACCTCATTTTCTCCTGTCCGCATGTTTGCAGCATGGACACACATGCAAAAAATAACGTGGCTGGACCTCATTCATGAATCACGAGACAGTCTTGTGTAAAAGTCACAATCAAATCAACGCAACAGTTATGTAATTTCGATTGGATTCATGCAGAAGTTCATACTCGTGTTTCGTGAACGATGTCCGGCGTGTTGAAGAAAACGCTAAATACGATCAGAACGTTCAGCCAAACGACGGGCAGGTTTTACAGAACTTGAAGATTTATATTTAGTGTGTTTTGATCTGTCTTCTGATTGTTTCGGGACTTTTTTTTTCCTCATAAAGGTTCCTCGTGTTACATTCATACCTCAAACATTCAGTGGCGGAACATTACAGGAACGTCTTTTACCTCAGGGGCTGTAGTTTAGGCTTTCTCTGAATACGTTTTATTTTTTTGTAGAATTGGTTTTAATTCGTCAGGATCAGAAACGCTGGCATGGTTTTAGGACGGGGCCGCACTGATTCTCTTCTATGCATCGGTGCTCGTTAGGGAAGACGAATCTCGGAATCTTGTCGGGTTCTGGGGAATAAATCTGCTGTTCGGAATCGCGTTCGTTTGAAGATGTCAGGACCCAAGAACAACCGTCAGATACCTCAGAAAGCAGCTGAATGTCTCGTCTCTGGGGTCTGCTAAAACTAATTCTTTCAGCTGGATCTCGGGCAAGGCTTTAAATATGTGGGTAATCTCATGAAAATAATAATATATATATATTTTTTCATTTTTGTATCTATATAATGTAAATCGCCATATTTGCATATATATTTTATTTGTATTTTTTTTATATTTTATATTTAATACAAAGTGAATCCATATCGCATGAAAATCAAAAGAACCTTTAATAGAAATAAGACTTTAGCATTTTATATATATGTATTTATATATTTATATACACACACACACACATATATACTATATATATATATATATTATGGCTGTCAATGATTAATCGCATCCAAAAAAAGTTTGTTTACATAGTGTGTATACTCTGTATATTTATTATGTATATATAAATATTAATAATTCTATTACATATATTATCATCTACGGATTATATATATAAAATAAACTTTTTTTTTTTATATAGTATATATATATGCGCAGATATTTGCATACTAATTTTACATTTTATTTATTTTTTTAGATTTTAAATAATATAAATTTAAGCACATTATATCACAGAGATTTTTATAATCTATAAACGTAAGTGGGTTAAATATGATATTTTTATAAATATATCTGCACAGTGTGCATCTACATTTTTTATATAGCCTAATATTTAAATAATAGTCACAGCGTAAAACATCTAGATAGGCCTAAAACAGGCATAATTTTCTTAATGCAAAATATGATTTATTTCTTTCTGTTGATTTTGGATTAATGTAGAGTTTTCATGAGATCCACCCATGAATGGTGTGATGAATTCTCAACGTAACCATCCAATCATTCCTCAAGCGCAGCAGCAGCTCCGCGTCGGTCAGATGCGTGTCTCTATGACGTCTTTCATCCACACTGACGCTTGATGTTTTCGTCTCACATTCTTGCCCTCCGTAAGCAGGAAGGCGTCTCTCTCAGGAAGTACTGTGATGTTTTTAAGTGAACTCTCATTATTGTTAAGATGATATAAATGCATAATCAGTGGTGAAGTACCTCAGACTCTGCTGTGGAGATTTATACATCATACCTCATGCTGCCGTGACGACGGGAGACGAAACGTTCCCGTTCCCGCGCAGAATCCGGAATGCTGGACGTGAATCCCTCGAGCTGGACTCTCCTTTCTCTGTGTGTCTTTTTCTCGTGGCGAAACCAAACGTGAACTGTTGCATTTGTACAATCAGGTGGCCAAACCTGCTCACCGTAACCAAACCCAACTGCCTTCAGCTGCTGCACAGCTAGAAACCAAAGACCGGATGACCTCCGCCTCACAGGTCAAAGGTCACATCTGTATGATTGTGATGTAATGGGTCAGGTGACCAGGGAAACACACTTACACTCATCTCTCTCCGGTCAGATGTTTCTGTCTGGTCCGGATGAGGTTTGAAGGCCATATCGATGTGCTTTCTGTCTGTTCTCAGGACTTCGATTCGTCTCTGTTCCAGCTCTGATCCTTCATGTTTGCTGCACTCTTCTTCTGTCTAAACTGGATTAAACGCCTTGTGCAGATTCTTGGTCCCAGTTTTATATTTTTCTGTTTTTGTGACTGTGTCTAATGCTTTAAAATGCTACAGGTTTACTGTGCTGCATAAATGTTTTCCAGCATCCAGGAGCAATGCCATACGTTCCCACTGATGCAACGGACGGAATAATACAATTAAAACGGTAATTGTGATTTTTACCTCAAAGATCGGACTTTTTTTCTTGCAACTGTTTTAACTTTTTTCTTGCAATTAATTTTATCTCAGTGGCGTAAAAAATAATACTATGGAAGTCAATGGCAACCACCAACTGTTTGATTACCAGCAATCTTCAAAATATCTTCTTATGTGTTCAACATAAGAAAGCAACTCATACAGGTTTGGAACGACATGAGGGTGAGTAAATGATGACAGAATTTTCAGGTGAAAAAAAAAATTTCAGAATTTTTGACAGACATTTTTGGGTGAACTATCCCTTTAACTGGTTAAGGTCGAGTTAACTCAGTCCTGCTTCGCCTCGAGGTGGCGCTCATGCGCAGAGAGACAGATTGACACGTGCTGTTCGGTGTGTCTGTTTTCTTGATTTAAGTGCATACTTTTTAGTGTGTTTTGTGCATGTCGTTTTAATTAAAAGGCACATTTAGGAGAATGTGAATACTTGATGAACTGGTTTGTGCTGGTTGTATTTTAAAGTGCAGCACTTTACCATAAAAACAAGTTAAACGTTTGACATCGAGTTTGGTGTTTAAGACATGGTTCTCAGGTTAGTTAAGATAAAGCTTTAGTCTATATCTTAGTCTGTGTGATTCATTTTGTTTTCTTTTTTTTTCCAATGTGGCTTATTCTGTACAATTTCAATTTCATGAACTCGGTGAAATGCCATTCTAAAAACACACTTGAATACTAAATACATTTGGCATCACAGATTTTCTTAACTTGGGATTTCCTGTTTTCTAACTTGAGATACAAGAGTATTCTGTATTTTTGTTAGGATGAAATTAAGAATTAAAATTCTTGAAAATAATTCTTATTCATTACTTAGTTAGGGCAACCTCCAACTTATCCTATATTGTCTTTTTTTGTTTGTTTAATCATCATCACAGCATAACACTAGCTACAGGATAATCTAGCAAATAAAATCCTCAATGGGAGTTAACATACATCTCGTGCATTTTACATGTTTAAATAAGTAAATCGTTCATGTAAAATTCACTTTTGTTGTTGTTTGAATATAAATGTGTGTTGGAAGTGTGTGTAAACATCCATCCTGTAATGATAAAAATCCCCCCTGTGTTTTATTTTTTTAATCCCTAGTTTAAAATCCCCTTTCTCAAATCCGGCTGTTCTGAGATTCCTGTCAGAATGTAGTTCTGTACAGGCCACTCCCACGATAGTTGATTGACAAGTCCATCTTACCTTAGACCCGCCCTGAGTGAGCTGTCATCAGTCCGCAATTGTGTCGACTCCGGTGCAGGGGAAGACAAAAATGCCTCCGATTAAGCAATTGAGGTGTTCTGTTGTTGGATGTAATTATGAGCATAGCAGTCGTCATTTACTCCTGACTTCTGAGCCGCTGAAGACGCAGAGGATTAACGTTACTTTCGTTTTGAAGGGAATGCGCCGATCCCCGATCTGCCTAAATGCGTTTAAGTTTGCGCGAATCATTCGTGATCCAGCTTCATCTACAGAAGTAGTGAGTATAAGGGTTTTTTATGAATCTTTGCAAATCGCCTTTCCTAATATTGTGCTAATTAGCAAGTTTCACGATGAATAAAGTAAACATACTGCCTGCGTGTCACCCCACAGAAGAGAGGGGCGGGGATAGCAGAGCTCATTAGCATTTAAAGCACCATGGACTAGAACAGTGTGCTGAAAACAGAGCTGATTTTGACAAGATAAAAAGGGTGTTTTACACGACCATTGAGGAATTTTAACCAAAGTATGTTATAGACGTTTAAGAATCATATCAACTTGTGGAAAATGGGCATCTGATGACCCCTTTAAGCATTTCACATGAATTCAGCACTCGAGTCCTATGAACTCGAACCTATGGTGTTTTTCTGGTCACGGTCACAGGTTTGGTTGAAGTGTTTCTTATCTGGTGTCTAAATGATTGCGAGGTCATCAGGCAGCCACGGCATTTGGGAAAAAAGGAATCAAATCAATTTCAGTGAACTTATAAAGTTACTAAACAGCTGATGGGCTTCCAGCGTTCAGATTCAGATGTTAATAGACTGTGACTAATAGAGTAATACACACTAGAGTGTAAACAACAAGGACATTTGCGGTTTTAGCAGTCTTTATTCAAATACTTTCCACAATAATCAGTGTGTGAAATGGTAAATCCACCAACACTTGAGGGTTTAAATGACTAATGATGCATTGATCGTTGGTTCCAGTTCGCTGACCTTTTCAGAGGTTATAGGTGGGGTGTCAGATCCTGCCAGATGGAGGGTGTGATCGCCCTTCACTTCCTCTTCCTCTTCATACAGACGCTTATGGACTCCTATTCTTACAAGAGTCTTACTTCATATTCTATTGTGAAATCAGTTTTTTCCATTGAGATTGGAACATTAATAGATTTTAAAGGAAGTTCACAGTGCAATAGATACAAAAATATAAATCCGAACGTACAGAAGAGAAAAAAAATAAACATATACATGTTTCTATATATAAACAAGACTGGCTCTACCCATCACTTCCTCATTAAACATTCATATCTACCACTCATGCATATTTCTGATATAAATAAATATGACTCGCATCATACAAACACAGTCAAGCCATTACAGTGTGAATTACTGTATAATGTTTGCGCTTTTGGAGCAGTCTATTCTAAACTCTAAAAGAATTCATTGATTATTTTGAAAAAACACTGAATAAATCACGAGTCAGTCAGCAGCCCACAACAAGACTCTTGACCCTCGTGTTGTTTCGGTCATTCTGACACAGAGAGGCTTTTCTTTTCCACAAAAATGCTGGTTAATGCTACTGTATTGAACTCAAACGTACTGACTTTAGGCCTCATCGATCTGTTTTGAGTCAATATTGCCAAAATTATCCACAGATATTTTTTAACACTCAAAAAACTGAAGTGCATAAGCTCAGATTAACGATTCATATGATCAAGCAGTTCAAAAAGGAAATACAAAACTTGTGCTAATTAAAAGAATACAAGTTGATAAGACTGAATCCAACATTTGATGATATTATAGCATAATGAGAGATTTACAAGCAATTTAAAAGGCCAGTCATTTTTGACTGAGAACAGAAACACCAAAGGATTTGTTATTTTTTCTGTCACAGAACAAGGGTGAAAAATGGCTGAAAGTCATGAGATGTTGTGAAATATTACATGAAGTGTCATTCATTGTAAAGAAAGATGCCCTTTAGAGACACGCTTTACAATCAAAGCATCTCATCTAGTGTTGAAACCACAGACTAAAAGTGTTGGGAAATATTAAGAGTAACGTGTCACAATCTTCAACACTCTTTCTTTTCAATAAATGACACTTTATTTGATATTTCATTGTCTAATGCAATGTAAACATGAAGAAATAAAAAAATCTTTTGAAACAATCCTGACTGATGCAATGAAATATTATTACCTATTTCTATCTATATTTCGAAATCCTAAATAATAAATTGTTAGTCTTAACCACTGATCTATAATAGAGAACTGGATTGCTCATGACATCATAAAAGTGAAGGCGCCAATGGTAAGTCACTTACATTCTATTGAATTAATAGGAAATCGTACAATTTTAATGAGAAAACATCACCTAACGAGTAAGTGTTTTTATATCTGAAGTATCCCTGTACGTTCTTACAATGCAAAGTCCTAAGCATGTAAATGGTTATTTATTTAATGTCGGGAATTTCCCCTGCGTATTAAAAAGTTATGCATCATATTCATAACAGTAGCGAACATTGGAAGGACGAGATTCTCAATTAATCTTATGTAATTATGTTGTGTTATTGTTTTTTATTCGTACAGTTGGCTACCTGCAAATGTTTCGGCAATAATTTCATTGACAGCATGCATTTTGAAGCAGGTAAACGTTGCTTTAAATAATTAATTAAATAAACATACATAACTTAACATTTTACTCCTATGGAAACAATGCTAGTAAAACGCCAAACGAGTCTGAAATAGATGTTGCTCCATCAGGACATAAAAATACAATACATGCATCATAACTTATTCAGAGAAATTACGCTGACTACATACGGTACGAACTTAAAGACATGAAACTTTACTTCCAAGAAGATGCACGGTAAGCTTTGAATTTCAATACAATCGAGCTATAGTAACAGAGGCTTGTATTGCAATATTTATTGTATATTCAAATCAATTTCTGATACTAATACCATAATTATGTACATAAAGAAATATATTTTTTGTGTTGGGTCGGTTACCTGTGTCGGCAAGGTGGGTATTCTGCCCGAAAGGCCCATAAACATTGCCGATAGCATCTTAAGTAACAATGAATTAAAAAAACGAATCCAGTGTGACGTCAAGGTTTTGGCTGTCAGTCAATGAAGAGCAATATAGCGGCTCAAACACTTCAGAATGGCAATGAGCAATCCAGTCATTCTAGAGATCAGTGGTCTTAACACTAGTTCTTTGGAAATTACAATCACACAAAGCTACACATGGAGTTATTCATTACATTCATTACATACACTAGTAGTCAAACGTTTAGACACATCGATTCATTCATTTCCTCATGTTAGGATAATAGTTAAAGTTATAAAATTACCCAAATATAAATCTGGGAACAGGGCTCGACAAGAAGGACTACAAAAGCCAGCGTGGATGATGACGGATTTGTCGCTGGCCCGATCTGATCACATCATAATGAAAGTTTAATATTTGCAAGTTTTTATGCCTTGCCTATTTAAACATTCAAGCGATTTTTTAAAGCATTTGAGCGCAAAAGAACTCAATTCAGTATTCGCGCGCTGTGTTCTGTGTGTACAGTGCGCACATAGAGAGCCGCGTCCCGAGTGAAGTTCTCTCTCAAGACTTATTGCACTTTAACAGACTAATACACCTGGCCAATTTGAACATTCAAGCGATTTTAAAGCATTCACGTAGGGCTGCAAGATTAATCGAAATTAAATCGCAAAAAAAGGCGATAAAAGGCGATAAATAGCGAATAGGCAGATATCGCGATTGTCATGCGTATCTTTCAGTGAAGCGTGGTTCTGTGATCAGCAGTAAATCTCTATCCGAAGGCCAGAGAGGGTGCTTATAATCGCCGAACGATTTCTTCGATTTCATAATCCCGAGATCATAATCTACGGCTGCTGTGTAGTAAATGCTGCTCCGTCTGAAAGCACGTGATGGAGATTTACTACTAATCACAGAACCGGCTTTACTGATGAGGTGCGCATGACAATCGCATGCGATTAATCGTGCAGCCTATGTCAAGCTACAAGCAGATGCGAATGTATAAAATAAAATCTTCATTCACTGTGTTTTGTGCACACATAGAGTCACATCTCGGGCAACGTGCGAGCCTCGTATTGCATTTCTTTCCTCTTCTTCTTGCGCTTGAACGGACAAATGCATACAAAAGTATGTCAATTACACGTCTTGGTGAGTATCCTCTCAAACAGTTGGTTACATCCTGAGTGAAATCGGATGTGTATGACTATATTGGATCCATGCATTGTGTTTAAACGCCTTAATTTATCAATGCTGTCTTGCTTAATAATGTTGAACTTATATTGTTGGCTAGTGGCTATGGTATCGAAATGGAGAATTGTAAAATTTAATTGGTATCTAAAATTTTGGTGTCATATAAGCTTATTTATTACAATACAAGACAACACCGTTCAAAAACAACACTAGCAACTATTTTATTTTTTGTGTACCAAGCCAGTAGAAAAAATCCCTAGCGTTGAGCCCGGAGGAATGATGCAGTGCTCAAAACATGTTACACAAATTAAGACTCTTATATTCTAGCTTTTTTTTATTATTAATTAATTTTTTAGACTCCTTTAGATCAAAATGTTTTTTAGAACACAAGGAAATTGAGTCTGTGTCCAAATGCTTGACTGATCACATGACAGAAAAACACTGCTGATCATGAAAATAACAAAAACAACATCATATAATCTCTCCACATCCCGAAAATTATGAGGAATCATCAAATCCAAACTGATTCTCTCCCACATCAACCTTGTGTGTTTTCATACTCTTATGACTGATGACTAACTGGACGTTTATGAGAAGCTCAGTATTGCACATATACAGTAAACATCTACAGCATTTACCGTATTTACTCACAAAATCCATGTTCCAGTCGAATTATGAATTGATTTATCAGTGCAAGTTATTATAAAGAAAAGAAAAAGATAAATAGGAAAAAATAAGTAAAAAAAAACCATGAACCAATTTGAGACTTTATTTATTGTGGTGCTTAAGACAAAAGCATGAAGTTCAAAGCAGCCGGCAGAGCGTCGGTGGACGGTACGCACGCGCTCGCGCGTCGCGGTGGTGCGGGTCTGCCACGGGCAACGAGCGTAGGGAGGGAGGGTCCCGCGCCACACACGGCGCACATTCCACAGCGGCGCGCACACGCGCGCCCACACCCGCGCCGGCGACGACACTGCGTGGTGCGGACCGGCGGAGGACTTCATTGTCACATGAAGATAGTGGTCCCAGCGAGGCGCCACCGCGTGAAGGCGGCGGCGGGGCACTCGAACTCAGACACAGCGACCAGGCCGGGCGACGCGACAATTGCTTAGTACTATGCCTTGCTCAAGAATTTATGTGAACAACTTTCTTTAAAGATGATTTTCTCAATATTTAGATTTTTTTGCACCCTCAGATTCCAGATTTTCAAATATTTCTATCCTAACAAACCATACATCAATGAAAAACGTATTTATTCTTATGAGGTATAAAATTTCAAAAAATTGACCCTTTATGTCTGGTTTTGTGGTCCAGGGTCGCATATGGCAATAATAATCAATAAAAACTGGTAATATTATTAAATAGGATGTGCATGGCAACTTCAAGGAATCCTTTCAAAATTACAAGTTCAGTAGCAGGACGTGAAAGGCTGTGAGCAGAAGTAAGAAGCTGGGTAACAGCGCAGGAGTGAGTCGGAGTGCATCTGAGCGGCTCATGCTGAGCTTGTATTGTGTGACCGTGTTCTGATAGCCTTCCTCTGAAAACATGCATCTGTACGTCCCTTCGTGAGTCTCGTTCATGCTTTTAATGAGATACAAACAGCCCTGCTCAGAGTTTTTGTGGTGAACGCCATACTCCTCATTGGATCCTATCTTAAGTGTTGAGCCTATCGTTTCCGTGGTCATATCTCCCCCTGTCTGTCCTCCAGCCTCCGCGACACGAGTTGTTGCTTGTAGTCGCTTTCTTTTTCGTGTCTGGTTCGTGACCGGTTCCTGTGAAGTCATCGGGCAGAGTAGGAAGTGTTTCGAGGAAGGCGGGATGTGGATCACTGGCACCTCGGTCTTTGATGGTGCGGCTTGAGGCGTATCTGCTGAACAGACGGTCATGTGATGAGTTTGTTAAATTGGCATAAATGAGTCAATCTGAAAGCATTTTGTTTCAAAAACATGTGAGCTGTCAATCTAGACTCTAGAACAACCTCAGAGAGAATTTCTGTCTTAGATGATAGATGAAGCTGGCTGATTATGAAGCACAGTAGGGAAATGCATGATTTAGGAAAAAATCAACTCGTTTTTTTTTATATATATAAAACTTTTGATTGAGGGTTTTTTTTTTTAAATGCCAATTTTAAAAAATCCATGTTTATTGTGCTTGTTTTAAGAGCTGCCGAATTTGGTTGATTATATATCAATATTACTGTAAAAAATAATAATTATCATTATTGCAAATATCAAAATATAACAATAACAATTATATTTATTATTATAGCAAAATCAAAATATAATCAGAGATGATTTATTATTTAATATTAATTAAATAAAAGTCTAAAAATTACTAAAAACAAAATAATATTGTAATAGTTCATTGTAAAATATTTTTACATTAACAACTGTCAAACTTACTGCAGTCTTTGATATCCTGGACTGGGTTTCTGTGGAAAAGAAAAAACATTACCGAGATGAGGATTCGATGCACTATTCATAAATGTATTGTTTGGTAAATTAATCATTAATCATTACGGTGTGTTGTGGGGGGTTGTTTTTGTGAGGGTGTGTGTGTGTGGTGTGTGGTGTGTGGGTGTGTGTGTGGTGTGTGTGTTGTGTGTGTGGGCGGGGGAAGTTATGGTAATGTTTGAGTGGTACAAAATAAAGAAATGAGTGGAAATCTACACAAAAGGGGCTTTGTGTGGTCGAGCAGGTAAAGTGATGCAAAGAGGTTGAGTGTTTTTCAGTGGTTATGGAGTTTCTGAATCATTCAGCCTCATTTAGATATGACCATTACTAGTGCTCGTTATGACTTGAACAAACCTCAAATACTAGGCATGAAAATCATTCTGCAGATCACAGAGATTCAAACCACCTCACAATCACTCACAATGCTCTAGCATCATTGCACAACTCTCTCAGTCTAAAGAACTACGATGAGCTTCAGTAGCAGTGGCTTTGAGCTTTTGCTTCATCCTAAAAATACACGTGTGCTCAGGAAGGAAGCAGATGTGTGTGCAAGCAGAACGAGGTCTTACTTTGCTGCGGAGGTGCAGTGCAAACCGTTCCAGCCACAGTAGGGGTCTCGAGATAATCTGCATTCGTTACACTCATTTCCGTATATATGGCACGTCTGTAGGTCTATCTGAATGACTTCATTACTGGAACTCACATACAGGTGCTTCTGAGAAATCAAACGCATGATAATGAGTCCAACTGCTGATAACATGATATATGCTTAAGAACAAAATCAAGAAACTAATCAAAACAAAAGACACAAATGAAGCTCTCCGTGTATCTACATTGAGAGTAATTGAAAGTATTGGTTAGTATCTGTAGATTGCCCTATGAAACATCCTATGCTGTGCGCTCCTTGTTAATACAGTTATGATCACTGACACACTGAATAACATTTATAGTTTTGCATCTGGCAGAAGCTGTTATCCAAATCGACTTGCTTTGCATTCAAAATAACCATTTTATCAGATCATGCATTCCCTGGGAATCAAACCCATGACCTTGGCGTTGCTAGCGGCATGCTTTTCTGTTTGAGATTGGTATACATTTTACAATTGATTATTGATTTAGGTTTGGGGCCCTAGAAATCAAGTAATTTTTTTTCCAAATCTTTTTTTTCAAATTTCCAATGTATTTATTTATTTTTTATTATATATTTTTTTTGTTTACCATTTACATTTTCCTGGGACTAAGTTTAACTGAGTTAAATAAAATTGTAGGTACTAAAACGATGCCTAATTGAAATCATGAAACATGCAATTTAACAACAATTTATTAAAAGTTAACACAAATTGAGTAGGACCCATTGAAATACGTTTTAATTTTTTTACATTCTGTCTATTTTACCCCAAATCAGTTTTCATTGATGTTTTCTGAATTGTGTACTTAAATTTTTACAATCAAAAAGCAGTGTAAATTAATGAATTCATAAAAATTATTATTATTATTATTTTACAATAATAGAGGCCTATAAAATGTTACGTTTGTCCAGAAATGATGGTAATCAAATGAAGGTTAAAACATTAATTTAATTTATCTTTTAATCAAATGAAAATTAAACAAACCCTTTATTTTTTGGCAAACGAAGTGCTGCACAACAGAGGTTTACTCTTAAAGTTAAATAATTCAAAATGGTGTGATTACTCCTTCAAAAATAATTGTATTATTACTATTATTAGTGTTAGTATTATTATTACATTGAGACATACATTCTACTGTACAATAGTAATATATTTCTGTCACAACTTCTTCAAGTTGAACCAAACCTTTATTTTGACGGGTTACCATGAAGTTTTGTTGTGTGTGTATTAGGCTCGGTCGTTTGATTTTTTGTAGTTTAAATAAAAATCATTTAGTTCAGTAAAGTTTCATTTCTCCAGTGAGGAGAGTGAGTCGAGCTGAATGACAAGAAGAGTGATGTGAGACAGACAAGACGATCACGGATGATTTAGTTTCGAAACGAAATGCAAAAGCACCTGTTTGGCAATATTTTGGATTTTGATAAACCTGTTGACTTTTGCCGTTTATCGAGGGTGATTTTGGAAGTTTTTTTAAACAATCGTTTCTTATTTAATTGGTTCCACATTGTTTGCTGATTTTTACTTTATTTAAACTTTGTGTCATTTATTTATTTTTTTTGACATCAAGGTGTATGCCGTGCCTCCAAGCTTTCTTACTCGTTTTGCTAATAAACGTTCTACGTTATTTTTATTATTCATTTGGTTATATATTATACATGTTTACTTAGCCTATTTCCAGTTTTGTATACCTATTTAAACTTTATGCAAGTTATTTTATACTATGCATAGCCTGCCCTATAGCATGGTGTATTTTTATTTGTTTTGTTAAAAGTTCTATGTTTTATATATAGGCTAAAGTAAGTTTGACGTTGTATTTTGTTGTTGCATTCAAGCAATTGACGCCGACCTGCCGCTAATTCGAAAGTGAAAGTAAAATGCGCACGCCGCTTTTACAAGCTATTTAAAAGCGAAAGAAAGCGAGAAAAAGAGGGAACGTGCCCACCCCAGCGGTGATTAACCGGTGGGAACATTTCCTCACCGACACAACCCTAGTGTGTATATAATTTGCCGATAGTTTTTCTCAAATGAAACTGTGAAATGCCCCTGAAGTGACTCTCAGAGCAGTTCTGGAGGTTATGTATGTGAGGTGGATGTTATGTTGCTCATGGATTTTTGCGCCGTACCTCTGCAGCGTCCAAAAGCATGCTGGTGATGTGCGTCCCTCGTGGAAACGGCAGATACTCCGCAATGATAAAAACGGGCTGTTCAACAGGCTCTTCCAGCACTTTATGAAGCCCTCCACTTTCTGTGAGAAAATATCACAACAGGACATTAACTAATCTGTCGGCATAGGGAGCTACCTACCTAGACGGCATGCTAACTCTCACATCATACAAACTTATCTACTTGCGTGAAGCATTCAAGATACCCGACTAACGCTCAGTTTGCTGCTCCATGTTGCTTTTGCATGAAATATTCTGATTTTAAATGCATAATTTTCATTGAGCACATCACAATGCATTGCATTGTGCAACTGTGATACTTGGATTCTGGCCATATAAGGTTGCATAATTTTGCTACCTACTGTTTGGAACAGCCTTCGTGCCTAATAATGACACCTACCTAGGGATTGTGCAACTCTCATAACTCGTACTACACTCCTTATTATTCAGTTAGCCTTACGCAATATAATCAATGAATCACTGCATTTATTAGCAATTGCATGTCCCGGTAATTTCCTGTTTCTAAATGTGAAACTGATAAGAGAATTTAGACTCTGGTTTAAATCAACATGAAACTGCATTTACAACCAATTTAACTTCTGTTATGTGAAGTCTACTTCTGAGTGAAGCAGGATGTATGACGAGAAGCGCGTCATAATAAATGACACATACAGTGGGGAAAAAAAGTATTTAGTCAGCCACCAATTGTGCAAGTTCTCCCACTTAAAAAGATGAGGGAGGCCTGTAATTGCTCATCATCGGTACCGCAACTATGAGAGGACAAAATGAGAAAAAAAAAAAGATTTTTAAAGAATTTATTTGCAAATTATGGTGGAAAATAAGTATTTGGTCAATTAAAAATTTTTATCTCAATACTTTGTTATATACCCTTTGTTGGCAATGACAGAGGTCAAACGTTTTCTGTAAGTCTTCACAAGGTTTTCACACACTGTTGCTGGTATTTTGGCCCATTCCTCCATGCAGATCTCCTCTAGAGCAGTAATGTTTTGGGGCTGTCGCTGGGCAACACGGATTTTCAACTCCCTCCAAAGATTTTCTATGGGGTTGAGATCTGGAGACTGGCTAGGCCACTCCAGGACCTTGAAATGCTTCTTACGAAGCCACTCCTTCGTTGCTCGGGCGTTGTGTTTGGGATCATTGTCATGCAGAAAAACCCAGCCACGTTTCATCTTCAATGCACTTGCTGATGGAAGGAGGTTTTCACTAAAAATCTCACGATACATGGCCCCATTCATTCTTTCGTTACACGGATCAGTCGTCCTGGTCCCTTTGCAGAAAAAACAGCCCCAAAGCATGATGTTTAAACCCCCATGCTTCACAGTAGGTATGGAGTTCTTTGGATGCAACTCAGCATTCTTCTCCTCCAAACACGACAAGTTGAGTTTTACCAAAAAGTTATATTTTGGTTACATCTGACCATATGACATTCTCCCAAACCTCTTCTGGATCATCCAAATGCTCTAGCAAACTTCAGACGGGCCTGGACATTTACTGGCTTAAGCAGGGGGACACGTCTGGCACTGCAGGATTTGAGTCCCTGGCGGCACAGTGTGTTACTGATGTAGCCTTTGTTACTTTGGTCCCAGCTCGCTGCAGGTCATTCACTAGGTCCCCCGTGTGGTTCTGGGATAATTTTGACCCCACGTGGTGAGATCTTGCATGGAGCCCCAGAACGAGGGAGATTATCAGTGGTCTTGTATGTCTTCCATTTTCTAATACTTGCTCCCACAGTTGATTTCTTCACACCAAGCTGCTACCTATTGCAGATTCAGTCTTCCCAGCCTGGTGCATGTCTACAATTTTGTTTCTGGTGTTCTTTGACAGTTCTTTGGTCTTGGCCATGGTGGAGTTTGGAGTGTGACTGTTTGAGGTTGTGGACAGGTGTCTTTTATACTGATAACAAGTTCAAACAGATGCCATTAATACAGGTAACCAGTGGAGGACAGAGGAGGCTCTTAAAGAAGAAGTTACAGGTCTGTGAGAGCCAGAATCTTGCTTGTTTGTAGGTGACCAAAAACTTATTTTACGAGGAATTTACCAATTAATTCTTTTAAAAATCCTACAATGTGATTTTCGGGATTTTTTTTCTCATTTTGTCTCTCAAAGTTGAGGTATACCTATGATGAAAATTACAGGCCTCTCTCATCTTTTTAAGTGGGAGAACTTGCACAATTGGTGGCTGACTAAATACTTTTTTGCTCCACTGTATGTAGAATTGAGCAACATGTTAACTGCATTTGATCATTTTCATTGAAATGAATGTATATTATTAATTTCAATTATTTTATAGAAATATATATACATATATATTAGTGCTGTCAAACGATTAATCGCGATTAATCACGTTCAAAATAAAAGTTTTTGTTAACATAATATATGTGTGTGTACTGTGTTTATGTATTATGTATATATAAATACATTACACACACACACACACACACAGTATATATTTTGAAAAGTCATATTCTGTTGTGTACTACAAGTGTGAACCACCCCTTACTCAAAGAACCGCACTAACCGAGCAATCGCGCCAGAGTTCGGTTTAATCAAACCAAACATGACAAGTGTGAACACACACTAAATGATTCAGTTCCTCACAGTTCCCAGTGAAGACTGGCGTACCTAGAGACAGAAGCAGGACCGTGTGGCCTCGTACTCGGTCCACCTGGATGTGAGTGTAATGTTGGTGTTGAAACAGCATGGGACCGTTCTCTGGCATCACCCAGTCCTTCACCTCTGGACAGTCCTTCATAAACGCCAGCACGTCACCACTTAGACGAGTACTGTCTCTAACACACTAAAAGAACCACAAGCAGTTTGTCAGAAGAAGAATGGAAAAGAGAACTCTTATCCGAACTACAGAGCTCAACAGTCGTTTCTAGATGTAAAAAAAGTCATTCGAATCTCCATAAAGAACTGAAGTGACGATACAATCTATCAGATGCTGTTTAGGTTGCTTTGGAGTGTTACAACCTTTTAAAAAGGACACAAAAATCCAGACCGACTGGATTACATCATTCAGACTATGAGATGAGCAGTTCATAAAACACATTAGGTACACAGCCTCGTACCTTTGTCTTTTTGATTACAACATTTGCGACTCTAGAATGAATCATTTAGTGATGTGCCAAAGACAAATATTCTGCAGCTGATGAAAGGCGGATCTCAATAATGACATCCCTGACAGTATACTGTATGTGCTGTTATCTGCATGCCTTTATAGTCACATTTACTGTAGATAATTAGAAAAATACATTTTGCAATGATACAAACAATCAAGCAGTTGAGTTTTGCAATATAGTACATATCTCTCTATTTATATATCTTTATATAAAGAGCTGGATGATAAATGTGACCCTGCAGCACAAAAGCAGTGTTAAGTCGCTGGGGGATATTTGTAGCAATAGCCAACAATACATTGTATGGGTCACAATTATACATTTCTCTTTTATGCCAAAAATCATTAGGATATTAAGATCATGTTCCTGAAGATATTTAGTAAATTTCCTACCGTAAATATATCAAAACTCAATGTTTGATTAGTAATATGCATTGCTAAGGACTTTATTTGGACAAATTTAAAGGCGATTTTTTTTAGATTTTTTTGCACCCTCAGATTCCAGATTTTCAAATATTGTGATATCCTAACAAACCATACATCAATGGAAAGCTTATGTATTCAGCTTTCAGATGATGTATAAATCTCAATATCGAGAAATTTACCCTTATGACTGCTTTTGTGCTCCAGGGTCACATATAGTTACATTGTGCACTCGAGATTTGCTATATGGTATATATATCGCTTCAGTGACCGTCTAATATTTACCGTTCCAGGCCGGTGATTCGCAGGAACCGTATTGGAGTTGAACTGAGAGGAAGTGAAGATGGTGCTGATTTCAGTCATGTTATAAACACACACGGCACTCATGTTCCTGTAAACAGAGACACGTTCGCTTTATTTCATCAGCGTTTGTGGGACTGTGTCAAATGACGGATGTGTGCTGGACTTTTTAACACTCGATTGATTGTAGCAGCCCTGTTCAACAGTCATGTCTGCTTTTTACACTGATGTGACGGCAAATTCAAAAGACTCGGCATTTTAAACAGACACTTATCGGGGTGTCATGGGTATTTAAAGACTTTTGAATCAACTACAGATGTGACACTGCAGTTAAAGACTTCCTAAACAAGTAACTAATTGCGTTACTTTTTATGGAAAGTAATGCGTTACGTTGCTTTTGTGTTACTTTTCCATTCTCCATGTCCTACTCCAACCCTCACAAAATTCAAATGGAATTGCAATCCCCTTTGCACTTGTATTTCCAACACAGTCAGCTGTCAATCATTCGTGAGGGCGGGGTTTATTGATATAGTCTGAAAGTAGGCCACGCCCACTACTAGTGGAGATCTGTTTTAACTTTTATTCAATCCTATGAGGAAAATGGAGACAAATATCCAATAAATGTGACCTGTTTTTACAACTAAACAGCCGTAAAACTGTTGTATAGTTGTTGTTTTTTTCTTTCACGTCAAACAATGCCAAAAAACTGGAACTAAATATTTATTACCTGCAAACAAACAAGCAACGTCAAGAAGAAATGAAGATAGATCTATGGAACCGCTCAACTGAAAGAGGTCGCAAATCATCCTAAGCTGAAATATTGTGTATTGTGCATTTTTCATAATAATAATAAATAATCAAAATTTACTTTTCATGCAATCAAAGTGCTTAACAAGAATAAAATCAAACAACTATAAAAGGTTCAAAATGTAAAATAAAGCATATAGTTTGACCTCAATGTCAATATAAAATAATAAAGCAACGATAGGAGAATCAGAAGATAAAATAAATCTGATTCATAAACGTATGCTTCATATAAAGAGATAGATCACACTTTATCTTTCCAAGCTTTGTTCATTCTTGAAGTGTGTTTTTTGCCTGTTTGGTGATTATATTAACGGCCGTCTTGAACGAAACGCAACGTTTCCAGTGTGCGATACCTTCGAGTTACGTCAAAAAGATACAAATATAGTTTATGAATAAATTAAAAAAATGCTGAAATGAAGCAGAATTCAGAGCATCCTCTGATTAATTGAACATGAGCTGCGACTTTCTTTTTTTTCGGGTTGAAAGGTTAACATGAAATCAGTTCTGGATTCTTAAGAGAGAAAAAAATCAAATAAATGCGCATGATTTTGTTGCAAAAATGGCCATTTTTCTCATAGGAATGAATAACGATGCTTTGTTTTCCACCAGTAGTGGGCGTGGCATACTTTCAGACTATATCAATAAACCCCGCCCTCATGAATGATTGACAGCTGACTGTGTTAGGCATTGGAAATGCAAGTGCAAATGGACTTTGCATTTCCAATTAAAATTGGGCAGACATGTTACACACACGGAAATGAAAACGGAAACACACTTGTAATGTGTTACCCCCAACACTGTTAAAGTCACACATACTGCTCAACTAAAATACAAAGCATGAGATGAAGTTTTTGTCTTACCAATAGTTTCTGAAAAGCGCATAAATTTTGGTGTCGTTGTCCGTTTCCAGCGTGGCCACATCTATAATCTGAGTGAATTCATATCCTCTGCCACAGAACAGACGGGTGTAAATCATGGATGTCCAGCTGCTCTGAAGATAACTCTTTGAGCCGCCTCTGTCGTTCTGAAACAGATTGGGTTGTGTTTAATTCTGCGTGTCAATACAGAGTCATATGGACTACTTTTATGGTGCTTTTTAGAGCTTGAACTCCTGTGTGCCTTCAAAAATCGGATGAAGATTCTGCTAAAACTCTTTGTGTTCCACAGAAGAATGAAAGTCATACAGATTTGGACTGACATGAGGGGGGTTTAAATGATTATTAGAATACATTTTAGACTGGGAAACATGTTTTTGGGGGAAATTTTAAAAATCGCTAATTCATCGGAATGATACGAAGCTCAATGACTTTTATGACTTTTAAAATAAAAAATTTGTGGACTTGATTCGAAAAAGCTAAACGGTCATAAAAAAAAATAGTCACACTCGTGGTGTTCGCAGTCATTAGAAATGAATGGGAAATGTGCAAAAATACCAAAATAGAGAGATCTTTTTGTGTCTACAATCTACAAATCATTCACGATTGCACAGCAATGAAGGGGTGACGCTCTAAAATATCAAGAGTACAAAACAGACACACTTGTTAAAGCATTAATGTTACTATTTGTTACATTTTTGGTGAACTATGACGTTGTGTAACAAAATGTCGTTCGTTAGTGTTCAGGTGTTGAATGAAGTAAAATTAATGCAAAAAACTGACATTTCAAATCACCATTAAAAAAAAAAAAATCTAACCTTTAAAAAAGTTCTTGGAGAACGTCTAAATATATATCTAAATCCACAACTTAATAAAAAATAAGTATTTATGTCTAAAAACAACTATAATTTATAAGCCTTTTTTACAGAGCTCTATATAGGAATCTAGTGGCTAAACCATGGAATTTCAGATGTTTTTCTTTTTTTATTCCCACCAGATGGAACTAATCTGCCTTCAAAAATTGCATTGTTTCTATTTTAACATAATTGAGAAGTAATAGAATAATATTAGAAAACAATTATTTTCAATGAGAAAAATGTATCATAATTATTGCATAAATATTAATTACCATAACATTCTCTCAAAATACAAAAGAAAAAATATTATCGCACAAAAATATATTACATCGATTTCACTGAAGTTCACAAGATTTCTCACATTATATAATAAAGTAAATTTAAACATAAGGACCAGAAATCTACCTGATTTCATACTGAAGATCTATTATGACGCAAAAAAAATCTTGTAAGAATCACTATTTTTATAATTGCGATATTTAAAAGGAAATGACTCAAATGCATCATTTCAGAGCTTTGACAACAGCTCCCAGAACCTGCTTGTGGCACATCTGACATGTCACCAACACCTGAGGTTATAATTATAGAACTGCTCCCTTTAGCACAAATGTGGCTTCGAGTTATTGAGAAACATCTCTGTTAAACATGTAGGTGTTGCCATTAGCCAAGTGCATTTCATATCTGTTAAAATAACAGCTGTCACATTTAAGGAGGTGAAAAGGTGTAGAGAAAATTCAGACGTACGCGCTTGTAAACACAAGAACATCAGGTTGCATTTAGCTCTGCTTACTGACAGATAATATCAGATGATACTGATGCATGTGCACTTGACTGAGAATCCCTAACCCTGAAAATAAATAAAATAACTGAACTTGAATTATGTAAATAGCATTAGCCGTATTGGCAATGGAAATATATCGACTTAGAAGCAAGCCATTCAGACGGGAGAAATTCTTGCATTGTATCTGCAGTGTTCTTTAATTTGGGACAGACTGACGTCTTTGGTCATTACGCCACTAGTGCCACATATTTAAGACTTTGTGTTAAAGACATCCAATCAAACATTATCTTTTTGACATCATTCCCTCAGTGCAATAAATACAGTCCTATGTTGTTTTGACGTTTCAAAACGTTGTGCTCCACACAGAAGAAGGTTTGGAACAAAATGATGGCGAGTAAATGATGACCGTTTTTGTTTTTGGGTGGAGTATCATTATCAGAGTAGGCAAGGTCACTAATTGCGATCTTTTTTTACACATTAATTTTTAAACCATTAACAAAATGTAAAGCTTTAAGTGTTTAAAACTGCAGTAAAATACAATCAGAAATGCGCTTCATGTTTTCCGGTGTGATTTCTGCTCACCATGCAGCTCTGAGAGACTCGTGGAATCCACTGCTCAGATTCTCCGTCTCTACTTTTGTGTTTCTCTGCGAAGAAGGAATAAACTTTGTCCCGGTGTTGGCCTTTACCAGCGATCAGCTTCAAGTACGTTTGCTCTAAATGCGACGAAGAAAAAACAGCACTGTTTAGAATCATTCCGAAAATGACATGAACTCATTTCAGTGAAACGGTGAAATTCTCACATTGAAAGATTAGTTTGATCTGATTTCTCACCCGCTTCATTTGGCTGAGGCCAAATGTGGTCGTTTTTGTCGTCATTGTTTATCTTGTACAATCCCTTCCCAGATTTGGTAAAGTACAGCATATTATCTAAAAGATGGAATATAGAAATCAGACAGCGTGTAATAAAAATAAATAATGTATGACCGTTGTTAGAGGTCTAGTTATAGTTAGGGTTGCATATGCAGGCGTTTCCCTTTCAAGTGCAACATTTATGGGAGGACAGTATTTAAATGAATCATAAAAAGGTGATTTACTAAGGTTTGTGCTAGTCAGTTTACTAGCATTTGAGCAATTATTTAACGCCCCAAAGACACACTCCTTGTAGACAGCATTGGTCATTGGAAAATAGCTGTGTTTGTGTTCTTTAATTTGCTCATTGGCAGTAAATCTGCAAGATCTTTCAACTCCACCAGCACTTCTACAGCAGCACTCTCACGCTTATGGCCCTGTTGAGTAAATCTTCTGGGGGGCTCAGAATTATACCGTTAAACAAGCAAACAGCTGTAAACCAAATGACATGAACATAATGGCTCCAAAAGGATTCATGCATATAAGCAGGTAATTTAACGTTTGCAATGATTGTCCAAAGTGCTGCAATGATGCTGGGAATGAGGATTGAAGTAGGGTTGGGCGATATAGCTAAAAAATTTATCAACTATATAATGTTTCATATCGGTCGGTATCGATAATTATTGACATTTTTATAACTTTTTTTAAAAACAAAGAGCAATAGAATTTTTTTTAAATTTAACCACTGTATTTTTAAAGTAACCCAATTTGTTGAGACAAACAACAAATATTTTTAGTTTTAACAGTCAAACACACAATAAAAATAAAACAAATATCTAATTTCTAATGTTTTATATGCAGATTAAATAGGTTAAAGTTTTGGCTTGTCTCACGAGACCCAGGTGAGACATTCAAATGCAAATGTTTATTTAAATTCGACTAATATAATTTTTTTAATTCACAATCTCCTCATCACAGGCAGACACAGCACTCATGTTCGTGTTTGTGTGTGTTGTCTGCGTCACTCAGAGCACGTGCCTATACCGTGCGCTATATCGAACATTTTTTATCTCGGCAAGAAGAAGGGGTACCGTCGATAAATATCGATACCGTTTTATCGCCTAGGATGAATGGACTTCTGCAGAACTTGTTCTGCATGACTTTAATGTGCAGACAGTAAGTCAGCACAGACCCGAGTATGGTGCTTTCAAAACGTGGTGTAGACGGAAAAACTTAATTATGTCATCCGCCGGAATGAACGCATGCACGACAGTTAGCGGAAGCTAGAGATTACGGTTTATAAAGTTTAAATATGGATATTATTCTTACACAAAAGCATTGATTTCTCTCAGAAGGCCTTTATGCCACCATGGAGCCTTGTGGGGCACTTTTTATGATGGATGGGTGCACTTTTTTGGGCTTTAAAATCTCTACCCCAATTCACTGCCATTATAAAGCTCGGAAGCGCCAGGACATTTTTTAATATAACTCTGACTGGATTCGTCTGAAAGAAGAAAGTCATATACACCTAGCATGGCTTGAGGGTGAGTAAATCATGGGGTAATTTTCATTTTTGGGTGAACTATCCCTTTAAGCCAGTGATTTGCCATCACCTTTTAGTTTTATATTTAGAGTAGTATAGGCTATAATACAGTATGTTTGTGTTGGTGATGTGAATCAAAATATTTCTTTGAAGCTACTTTTGCTTTCTTTTTGCAATGTATATTCAGTGCTTTTTAATGACTTAACTTTCCTTTAAAAATATGACTTTAATGAATCGAAGTTGTGATGTACTAATTTGAGATTAATTTGATTAATTAATCGGCACATTGTGTAACTAATAACATTTTTAAAACAGAAAAAATACACACAATCATGCTCGTTTAACCCCCATCACTGCCACATCTCTAGTCTGTACAGATCTATATATGGAGACAATCTCTATAGACCACCAACACGCATTAAGGTCTAGTTCCTCTGTGAGTTCCTCATCACAAAACCGCTGAGCTAAAGACTGCATTACAGAAAAGCACTTGTGTTGAAGAAGCAATGCCAATTTACATCTTTCTTGTCAGACACTGTCTGTAAATACAATCAGAAATGACCATTTGAACCTTCTGAATGCTGTGAGATTTGACTGTGTGAGTGTGAGAATTGTCACTTGTAAACTCAAGACGGTGTCACATCATCACTGAAGTTTATCATTTGCATTTCTTTTTAAGTCTTGCCAGTGTTTAAAGCATTCAGCACTTGTGCGCTCTTCTCTTCTTCATGCACACTCAACGCGTGCACACATAAGGCCGCCCCATTGTAAAAAAAACAAAAATGCATTGCATGATCAAACATTTAGGTGAGATAATTATATATTTTTTTAAAATGTAAAAAAAAAAATCCCCCTACAAGAGTCGGCTAAGAGGAGAATCCCTCCCACTTTCAAAAATTAAATTCAGGCTCTGAATGAATAATGTCTGTAAAAATCCTGTCTGGAGCATCACTAAAATTAAATCTACTTGATAAAAAGAAGGCTTCAAACAGATCAGTATCGGTGATAATCGGTGATCGGCACCAAAAATCCTGATCGGAGCATGCTTAATTTATAGCAGAATGTCCAATCTGCTGTTTTCAATACAAGATTTTCTGTTGAGTCTCCTCACGCAATGCATCACTTGTGCATCACAAGTGCATACTGTTATAAATACTTCCATGGTGCTTTTTGGAGCTTGACAGCCATATGGAATAAAGCAGCATGAACATTCTGCTAAACATCTCCATTTGTGTTTTACAGAAGAAAGTCATATGGGTCTGGAAATGACATGAGGGGGAAGTTTTCTGCTAACATGATATCGGTCATGTTACGAGTTGAACATTAACAATCAGTTATATGTAGTATCCGCAATAAATGATATCATGCAAATGCACAAACTGCATTATGGGCATCAGTAGAAGTACTGGGTTTTAACATGTCTGTGGTTTCCTGAAGCAGTGTGTCATCATGTTGAAACACTTTCATATTGTCAAGAGTTTTACTTGACTATTTCTGCAGCCACTCGCTGTTTTGCACCAAAAACGGCAGCTTTACCAAAAAATAGTTTCAGTTCAAATCACCTGCTGGGAGCCAGAAATAAAACAGTTGCACTTCTAAAACCATTTCATGTTTGAGAAACCAAACCAAGCACAGCCTCCCCGATATGTACCCGACTCTAATATTAAATAATAACATGCCACTGTGCTCAGCTATGTGTCGAACAATAAACTAGTCACTGTCACAGAATCTGAGTGGGTGGTCAAGAATGTTTCATAGCCAACATTTCTTATACATTTGGATGCCGAATGCAGCCCTTCAATATCAGCAAGAAATGAAACTATCATTGTTTGTGCGATTCTAATCCGTGCTCCAAAACTGCAGCACGAATGTGTGCACACGTGCATGTACACAAATGCATGCATCAACCCAATGTGCGATACTCACCAACAAGTAATGACGGTTCATTAATATCTGGCTCATAATTTTCTGACATGAAGCAGTCGATCTGAGAATAGCTGGAGTTCTGGAACAAAACGCATGGCTCAGTTTCATGCTTTCATGCAGGTTTATAATGCATACAGTAAAAACAGGACATACCAAGTTACAGCACTCCGTATTTCCATCATGTGATCTGCAGATGAACAGGAGATTTCTATCAACACCCTCTCTGAGCAGAGAGATCCTGCCTGAACAGTGCTGGAAAAATCAATCGTTAAACAGACCTTGAATGGGACACAAGCTGAAACAGCATGTTTATATCAATGTTCATTTATGCATAATAAAACGTGTGTTCATGTAAACACATTGAAACTTAACCTTTGTTACTGAAGTGCGCATGCGTGACATGTGACAGCAAATCATCCTTAATTCGAATGCTTTAGAAAATACACTGCGCAGTAAGATTTGTAATGTGTTTTAATAAAGACCCTTCGGCTCATCAAGCCTGCATTTATTTGACCAACAATACAGAAAAAACTGTAATATTGTGAAATATTATTGCAATTTAAAATAATAATTTTCTATTTTAATATACTTTAAAATATAATTTATTTCTGTGATCAAAGCTGTATTTTCAGCATCATGTCTTCAGTGTCACATGGTCCTTCAGAAATCATTCTAATATGCTGATTTATCACTTTTTATCAATTTAACATAATCTTGCTGAATAAAATCATGCATTTCTTTCAAAAAGAAAGAATAAAAAATACTGACCCCAAACTTTTGAATGGTAAGTGTATATTGTTACAAAAGATTTCAATTTTGAATAAATGCTGTTCTTTTTAACTTTATTCATCAAAGAATCCTGTTCCCAAAAATATTAATCAGCAAAATTGTAATAAATCAGCATATTAGAATGATTTCTGAAGGATTGTTTGACACTGAAGACTGGAGGAATGATGCTGAAAATACAGCTGCGCATCACAGAAATTAATTACATTTCCAATTATATTAAAATAGAAAACCATTATTTTAAATTGTAATAATATTTCACAATATTACAGTTTTTTCTGTATTTTTGGTCAAATAAATGCAGCCTTGATGAGCATAAGAGACTTTTTTTAAAACCTTACAAATCTTACTGATCCCAAACTTTTGAAAGGCAGTGCATATTGTACATTATTGACCAAATAATTTATAAAAGTGTGTTCACATCTTGTGCAGCTGAAGGAGAAGTCGTACACTCACAGAAATTCGCATAACAAATTGTGATGCTATTACTAGAAAATAGCCTGAATGTTTCATTTTTTCACATC
>JADLZN010009920.1:158481-238481 GCA_018155175.1 Sinocyclocheilus anophthalmus
CTCTTACTCTCTCACACACACACACACACACACCCCCCTCTCTCTCCCTCAACACCCACCACTCTCTCACACTCACACACATTCTCTCTCTCACACACACACAAACACTCACTCACACACACACACACACACACACACACACACTCACCACTCACTCACACAGACCACTCACCCACACTCACTCTCTCTCTCACACTCACACACACACACACACACACACACACATCACTCATCATCCCACACACACTAGACACACACACACACACTCACTCTCTCTATCACACGCACTCACACACACACACACACACAAACACCTTTTACACTCACACACACTCACTCTCTCTCACACACCCACACACTCACTCACTCACTCTCTCTCTCTCACACACACACACACATCACTCACACTCACTCACACACACACAAACACACACTCACTCTCTCTCTCTCTCTCTCTTTCACACACACACACTCACTCACTCACTCACCACACACACACACACACTCCCTCTCTCTTCACACTAAACAACACCATGTAGTTTTCAAATCAGCCTGAAGGACATGATTCGCGGATAGGTGGTTAAATCAGGGCTATGAAGATAAAACTCTGCACGGGTACTGCACCCCTGCTGTGAGTCACCAGCCGATGGGAAGGTTCGATGGTAAATACGCTGAGATCTACTGTACATGCGGACTGATGGGGTCTGGAGGTTGTGTGGGACGATGGAATAGAGGCTCGTGTGTCCTCGGCCCATAATGCTTTTGTACCAGAGGTGACAAGCTTCACCAAATTAATATTAATGTTGTTTTCAAAAGAAAACCTGGTTATACCTGAAACAGAGACTTGCATTATACAGTGTGGCGTTTGTAAATAAATAGATACAGTTCCTGTACATCAATATACATAAATTCTTCTCAAACATGCAGAAGAGCCAGCAGTGAGTCTGCGATAAGAGACTCGAGGTGGTTGTGGCGCATGGGTGGTTAGATAGAGTTTGTTAAAATTCGTGTGGAAAAGGAAGAGAGGCTTTTCACACACAAGGGAAGAAGAGATGTTTGAACTCATTCAAACCTGTTAATGTGACTATAAAATTAATCCATTAAAAACTGCTGTGTATTCATCAACTGATTTCAACTCAACTAAATGTTTTTGGTAACACTTTACAATAAGGCTCCATTAATTCATGTATTAACTGAATGCACAATACATTTATTACAATATTTAGCCTATTCATCTTTGTTAATTAATGAAAATACAGTCATTGTTCATTCACGGTGCATTAATTATCCCTAACCTAACAAGCACAACTTTTGATTTTAATAATGCATTAGTAAATGTTGAAATGAACATGAACTAAGATGAATAAATGCTGTAGAAGTGTTGTTCATGCTTAGTTCATGTGAACTACAGAACTTTATTCTAAAGTGTTACTATGTTTCTCTCTCGGAAGGGACTTCAGAATGTTACAATTTTACCGATTTTACCGAAAGTTCGTTACATTTGGATCTTAGCATAACATTATTGATAAACATTTGCCTGCTTTTCAACATAACATGATCTAAAATAATTGGTTAGTCTTTTTCTTCACGGAACGATGATCTTGAGAATAAAACCCATGAAATATTTGGAGTAAATATGAGCTTACCTTCATTTTTCACCGTCACTCGAGCATTATAATGAGATTTTGTTGAACTAACATATGAAATGCATATGAGCAGCTCACAAAAACACGTCCAGTCCATCTCAAGTCGAGAGTTTGTAACAGATGATGAGAAACAGCTTCCTCACTGCTGTGTGTGTTCAACAGGCAGGACGATTATTGCTTTCATATCTACAGTCATGTGTACACTAGATACTGAAACCGAGTGCATTTTAATTCTACACTCATTTTATAATTAATAAATTATAATTATAAACATGTGACAACGGCACGGTTATGCTTTCATGCTACCCTGACTGGTCTACCGTATCTGACGAGGCATTCCCCATAGCGACCCCTAGAGGACGCAGTGTCTCGTTCCCTACTCAGGGAACCATGGTTACATACGTAACCTGAGACGATGTTTACAAGTCTATTGTCAGTATAGTCACACTGCTGAACTGCGCATGCGCGAAATGGCAAAATAAAAGTCCAAAACAAACAAATCTAGTGAGTAAAAAAAAACTTGAGACGAATATACATCGAACATTTAATGGCCAAAATAACGAGTACATGTGCATAATTTGGTTGATTACATGGCAAACATTTTCACTATATATATATAATTTTTTTTTTGACAGAATAATAAATAAGGGAAATGTACGTAATGTAATGTGCTGTGCTAATGTTCTCGGGCGCAAGGATTGAAAACCATTGTGTGCTTCTGTTTAGAAGTCCTTCAGGACAACTATTCCAAACCACAGTGTGGAAGGTGAAAACTGGTTTGCTTGGGCTGGATTCAAGGATAAACTCTTGATATTTAAAGAGCTGTGTGAACGGGGCCCTCGTTAGAGACCCCTGGTCTGCGGTCCCTTACAGAAAAACCACATGAACTTCACGTGTGAATAGGGGTGTGACGATTCCTCGTTTCTCGACTGAATCGATACAAAACCCTGACGATGCATATGCATATCTTGGACATGGATTTTGAATCGTGAATCGTCGATTTCGGACAGCAATCGATTTAAAACGCTAAGAATCAAATGTAAAAAAGTGTCTAATGCATACGCACATGTCCATTGAATGATAAATGCGTTTTAACAATGTCGTTAAACCGAATGTGCGAAGGAAACTGTTAAAATAACCACAGCATTAATAACAACCTTGAAATAAGATCGCGAGGTTTATCTGATAATCACATGCATGAAAGTAGCGCTAGTTGCTATATGTAGTCCGGCTATCCAGTGCGTTGTGATTGGCCGAATACCTCACGCGTGTGACGGAAATGTTACGCCCCTCACCATACTGTGATGATGCCGTGTCCGGCCAAAGCGACAAGACAAAAACATTAAAACCCATTATAAACGAGGCATTTGTTGCATCCAGTGGGGACATAATTACGGATTATAGTGACTTATACTTTTTACGCGTTGCATCACGCCGCGCCGCGTAAACATAAAACCATGCCTGCATTTGTGATCGAAGAAACGACAAAACAAGCGCTACTCTACACTGCCCAACTAGAGGGCTTGCGGCAACCACATGTGACGACCCCGGGCTGGACTCCGCTTCGTCCACGGTGAAAGCCGATCCGGTGATCCACAGCACTAAGTTGATGTATTTCCTCAGCGACCAGCACGGATCAGCTCCAGGCATGACGAAGCGGATATCGTCCTCTTTTGGAAGGCCAAACAAAGTAGTTTCGCTTTCACAACGAAACACAGTGTCTTCACGACATGGCGGTGGCGGCAACAATAATACTACAATGAGAATAAAAGTTACGCCTTCTTTCTTTGTGTGAACATTTGGGCGGTGTTATCCAAATCTTCCCACATAATGATGTAGATATGTGGGGGCGTGTTAGAACGAACCGTTTTAGGAGGGCGTGGACGAGTCTTAACTTTTATAAAGAATATCTCTTTGGATTTGAGACTTTAGTCTTTGCAACTTTACAGATCTTCTTTATGCACCAAGAGCTTGTAACACTTCAAAGAGAAAGAAAAAAATTAAATCGCATCATATGACCCCTTTAATTGTGAATCGAATCGAATTGAATCATTCTGAATTTGCGAAAACCTATGGATCGTGAATCGATTCGCTGTCTACCCAAAGATTCACAGCCCTACATGTGAAATATGTGAAACACACGTGAAACTTGTGGTTTTGAAACATTTTCATGGTGTAAATGTGTGATCACATGGGTTTCACACAAGTTTCATGTGTGTTTCATATGTGATTGCACAAGTGAAGTTCATGTTGTTTTTCTGTAAGGGGTTTTAAATAATGCAAATTATAAATCTACATGGCATGTTCTCAAGTAAATATCTGTGTGCTTTATAGCTCAAAATCTAGTTTATCAAGCAAACTCAGCAGGACGTCACTGCATTGAAGTGGCCAAAATGAACCACTGCCACAAAAAGTCATCCTTCAGCTGCAGAATTACTATAACGAGTTTGTAATTTCATGCCAGAGAGAGAATCCTCTGATCGAGGCGGTTCTGCGGCTCATCCGTGAACACTCTCTCTCGGACACAGAAACACGGGTCATATCTCTCCTGCAGAACCTTCTCAATGCACTAATGCTTAAAAAGTGATATGGTTGTGTTGTGAATTAAGGAAGTAATTCGATAAAAGCTTATAATAGAGTTTCAGAAATCTGCTCTGGTCAAGCTCAGACATTCCTCTTTATTAATTATGACCCGATTGTTTACACAAGGACAGGAGAAAATGATCGGGATGTCAGTCAGCTTACAGAACGGTGGCATTTTCATATTTGTCATTCTTTTGATATGTTGGAACTATCAAACTGATTTCTGCAATTTAATTAGAGTGACACAAAAATGATGTTCCGTGGTAAATACTACAGAAAAACAAATGTAATTTCAACAATAAAAAGCTTGTTCAGGACACGATAAAAAAAAAAAAACGAAGCAAATTCTATATTTGTACTCAATTCAAGCTTGTTAAAATTAAAGCGTAAATATCAATGTTATAAAATTAGGCAAAACCTACTCAACTTTTCCAATACTGGCGTTCCCATCATGCACTGGGGCATAATTAACAAGGTTGATTTTATTGCCCAGCTGTATTTACAATGCCCTTAAGAAAAAGAAGTTTATTCAAGTGTGCTATTAGTATACATCTTTTAAACTAAAAATAGAAAAGTATAATTTTAGTCTACTTTTTATGTACTTCTCAGAAATGGGCTTTATGTACTTCTCAGAAATATACTTAAAATGACATTTAAGTATACTTGATTTATACTTAGAAAAAGTCTAAATATATATTTAGCTATAATTGTGCTCCTAGAATCCGTGTTTTCATCGTTATACTGTAGGGGGCGCTAGTACACCATCTGTACAGAAAATTATCCCAAAACACAGTGAAGAAGAAACAGAAACAAGCGATCGCTTCCAATTGTATGCTAAACAACGCTCATCAGACTACTACAGCATCAAAACTGTGCAACGTTATGGACAAATGAAGAGGTAATAATGACTGTCAAGCTTTAGGGTGTTGATCGACTTTTTGATTATCCTTCTGAATCCAATTCATAGTCTTTTTTCAGCTTTTTGTTCAAAATGTTGTTTATTTCTTTATTTTTTATTTATGAAACTTATCCACATTCAAGTGTTTAAAAAAAGAATGCATGAAGCTAGAATAAAATGTTTTTGTTTACAAGCAGATACCCTGTTCTTTTGATGTTTTGTATGTTCAGATATTCATGTAACAAAATATATACAAATTAATACCTAAATAGGGACATAGTAGTATGTTTAAAGTATGATGTAAAGTTCACTTAGAGAAAACTTATGAGTATACTTGCAGTTTAAAACTACTAAACTAGTAGTTTACTGGAGACTATACTTCAAAGTGTACTAAAAAAATGCTACTACAAGTATTTAATTAAAGTATACCTATAAGTTCACTTTTAGTACAGTTGCAGTACAAGCTAAAAATATTGATGTAAACTAGTTGTGTACTCAAAGTTTACTACTGTTATACTTAAAAGTATACTTTTATATACTAGAAAGTGGGCCAATTTAGTCCCAATGAGTATTGAAATAGTACACTTACAAGTATACTACTAGTACACTGATATTTGTATACTTACTACATAAAGTATACTTAAAATATACTTGAACTTTACTTAAGTATACTTACTAAAATAAACTTGAAGTATACTACTTTTTGGTAAGGGTGTTTATCATTGCTTTTGGTGTTAGGTTTAGTAACTTGAGATTTCTTCAGTACATAGCAGTAAAATTTACTTAAAATTTGTTAGTGCAATTGTTACGAGGATTTTATTTTGTAGGATCAAGTAAGTTATTTTTTTCAGTGTGAATGATAGCTGGCTTTTACTAAATAAAGATTATACAACTATACATGATGCACATTATGACATATAGGAGGGGAAAATATGAATTGAGAACTAATTAAATCAGTGATTAGCTTATATAATAGAATATATCTCGATAAATTGCAGTTATTCTCTTTTTAGATGTTATTGAATCAGTGAAGGATATTATAATCAAACTGTTTATAGTCAATATAAAATTTAAATATTGCAGGTTGGATAAAATCATTAAATAAAATCCCTTTTCACTGAGAAATACATCACATTATGGGAGGAAACATTGGGTTGCAAATGCAGCGTTTTGTCTTTGCTGGCAGTAGATTTGAGCCCTGGGTGAGATCAGATATTTTATGACCCATCTGGAAATTAATGTTGTGTTCAGCAGGAATTGTATATGCAGACTCACCGGTTACACAGTGAACAACCTGCTGTATGTGTACATAAATGCATTTCTCAGATGAGATGCATGAGTTAACAGAGACGGTTGTTTTAATAGATTTTAATGTCTGGATGACCCTCTACAATACACAGCTATTTTTACAGTTTCTACCTAGTAAAAAGTTCATTTAATAGCAGGGTATGCTCAAATTTGATAAGAATACTTGAATAGTCTTCTTCCATCTGGAACATACTGGTAAAGAAAACACATGATCTGCTATTTACCGAATTTCAACAATAATTTAAACAGGAAAACAATTTTAAAATGGAAAAGAGTTAATATCGTATAAATATTGTATTTTGTCAATCTGGATAAATGAAACCGCCCCAATAGAAATGTGACAACTTGCCCCAAACTTGAGCTTTATGATAGATACCATGCTGGGGGGGGGGAAAAGGCTCGTCTCTCAGTTTGGTCAGTTTAAACCAGTTTATTCAGGTTTGTTTCTGCTAAAATCTGCATTATATATTCGGGATTTGAGAGATGCATTCAATTTTGCCCACTAGATCATGTGGAAGCGACATAAATCTGACGCTTCTATTTATAATCTCGCCGGTTTTTAAATGCATTACTTCACTAATTCGAATCTCCTCGTACCGTCACGCGTCAGCAGTAAACCGAATTGATGAAACCGAGTCCGATAGTGTACGTGTATGTGCAGGGACTCGTGAGCCACTCAAGTGAGAGCTGCAGATCAGACAGCACTAGTTACTCAGATTTAGCTGCAGGTTTGAGGAGTTAGCAGTGCTGTCAGTCTTTGGGAATATGCAGGTAGAACTTGAAGGTAAGAAATATATCTTTGTGCGTCTAGTTTAGATGTTTTATTGATTGTTTTGCTTGCAATTCATGTTTGCTTCATTGGTAATCATGAGGAAGATAGGCTATGTCATGCATGAGTTTTTATACTATACTATACCAGTCTATACTAAGACAAAAGCAGCACCTTAAAGCAATTATTTAAAGATCTGTAAGATTTGTAATTTTCACAAATATGCATGTGTGAGATTTTGCTAAACGTACTCGAAAGACAACATGCAGTAGTACAGGAGACACAGCTGGCATGTGACTTCATAGTTGACTGTTATTGAATAGATTAATTGAGTTATATGCATACATGTCGTTATGAACCGTCACAGTCTGCGTGCTTGACATCAGCTGGGCTCTGGTTCTGATCACAGTGATTACAAACCAGGGCCATTTCCTCTGAGCCTTAATTCGATCAGGGATGATGAGTTGCATTCGCACAGAAAGCAAACCCTCAGAGTCTGTGCGTTTGCCTCTAATAGTTTTCACCGTGAGATTTCTAGGTCCACTACAGCAAAATGTTTATTGCTTAACCACATAAGACTGCTACGAGTCATTAAAATCACTGATGATTTTAGTGAAATCATGCTGCAGTATATTCAGACATGTGCCATCAATTCAGTCCTATTATAAATATATTCAACTGAGGCTTCAGAATTTATTATTTATGCATTTGGAAGAATTCCAAATTCTAAGTATGCATTCAAATGTAACAATTTATCAGTTCATGCATTCCCTAAGAATTTAACCCATGAATTTGGCTTTGCTAGAAATGATGGATTTTGACTTTGTTTATTATGTGTGTGTTTACTTTAATAGTGCATCTCCAAATCTTATTGGCTGTTGGCTTGGCCGTTCTCTGTTTCTGCCTGGTGATTGGCTGCATCGTCTGCCGTTGGCTTCATAAGTCCCGCCTCACAGATGATAAGGAGGCGGGGCTTTCCTTACCCCCTCTACCTGCAGATCATGTGATTGTGACTCTAAGCCCCTCCCCTTCCATCAACACTCTGCCAATCAAACAGCAGTATGAGGAGCTGGACGGAGACGTGCTGGACTATCCCTCATTTAACAGCAGCTCGACGCCGTCAGAAGACGATCTTTCTTTACCATCTTATCCTCACAAGTCTCGTTTCAATCTACGGCGGCTCAGCTCCCCCGCCGTTCCCTACAAAGCCTCTAAACCTGTCCGTAGTCGTTCCTCGCTCCCAAGCATTCCTAAGCTCGGCCTGGTTGGGAAGTCATGCCGGGCGGTTGATCTCAAAAGCAGTGATAACGTTTCGTTTTCGGAAAGGAGCAGGCTGAACGCCGACAGCGGCCGACATTACGGCTCCGGCTCTCACAAACCCACACCTTCCCTTCACTTCACCCTTCTGTTCTCACCAGCTGAGGGCAAACTCACCGTCACCGTTCTGGGTCTCTACCGGGGCTCTAGGAAACTGAGCAGGACTACGGTGAGGGCCTGTCTGCCTCCGATCTGCCCCACACCGCTTCAGGTCCCCCCCTGGGCGGACGGCCACGCGCGACACAGCCTAAGCAGTCCCGGAGGCTTCCCAGCTGCCAGTTGTGTTCCAGCCCCTGCAGCCGTGAGGGTCTGCGCCAGCAAGAGCCTTCAGCGCTGCACGCTCAGACTGACCGTGTCCAGCAGGGATTTCTCAGGTCTGAGGGGGCGACGGCTCTGTGGGTGAATCGAAGAGCATGATGCGGAAATCCACTGGGAACCCGACTGCACCGTCACCTTTAATCGTCAACTCAACCCTGTAGCAGGAGGGGGGGAGGAGGTTGAGCCAGAATGCGTATTGGAGGAATGACACAATAAAAGGAAAAACATCCTGCGTTTCACCAACTGTTTACATTTATTAAACATATAACCGACTGTGTTTACTTTTATGACATTACTGTGTGCGTATTTGACCATTCAAGCACAATAAAACAGGAAAGTGATCTGTTTCTGCGATCGCATGCTGTCTGAGAAGGGCTTTCAGTACTGCCGCTTTGGCCTTGAGTTTCTTTTTTCACAGCTTCTTGCACTTAATAACTCCCAAGTGCGTCCCACTCTTTATTTTCTCATTCATGCATGTTTCCTTATCACTCAAAAGGTGTATATAACGTTTAAGCAGTACTATGTTATGCAGATATATTTGCATACCGCGGAATACACGATATAGCAAAATCTCTAACGATAGACACTTTATTTCGCGGTAATGATATATACTGTCATACCGCCCTGTCCTAGTTACAGTGCATCGTACACCAAACGACTGAAGGCTGGAATACACTACTTGACTTTTGCACAGATTTACAGTCTGGACTAGTTTCTATTCCATCCTTGAGGATCACACACTAACAGAAGTCGCTCCGATAACAATAAACTCATGCAGAAATCCTACTCTGTTGGTAACGACGGAACTTACTACCATAGTTGCTTTCGGGAAACACACCCCTTATTGGCTGTGATTTCAGTATAACTCAACTGGTTAAGAAGAACCAAAAGTGTTGTTTGACCTCATAGTTTGTGTTTGATTACTGCTGAATCCATCAAATGATGCAGTTTTGCTCAAGTGAGTCGGTCGAGAGGATGATGCCCAGAGGAGCTTCCATTGACAGCCACATAACATATGATGTCAGTAGAATATAGTACAGTAATGGAAGACATTTTTATCCAATTTGACTTTGCATTGAAGCTGTGCATTTTATCAGTTCATGCATTCCCTGGGAATTGAACCCATGGTAGAGGAATGCAAATAGTATGTGAGCTTCTCAGTTGTGAGATCTGGAAAGGTTTCTGTCTGCTGTCATTAGAACACAAACGCTACAGCAGTGGGATTGCACGACTGCGTGACTAGTGTGCCAACAAGTGGTGCGTTAGTGTAGCCTGGAGCCAGTGTGCTGTGCCCTGCAGAGAGATGGACACGAGCCAGCAGAGTTCAGTAATGCAGCAGAGATGCATCACAGAGCACAGGAGGAAATACAGCGAGAGAGAGAAGAGGAGGAACTAGAAAAACTGTGAATGTGGGCCTGACAAGAAACTCTACAATGGTTTGAAGGGTAGTTTAAAGTCTTAGGCCCCGATCAGACAGAACACGGTTTTTGCAGTGAGAGGTGCCTTTTTTAAATTGTTTTCTATTTGCAGTGAGCATTTGTTGTTTCAAGGTGTGTAGGCCTTGGCAGGTGGTTGCTAAGATAGATAGATAGATAGAGATTCAGATAGAGAAATGTTCAGAAAAATAGATATTCCGATAGATAGATATTCAGATAGAGAAATATTCAGATAGATATTCAAATGTTAAGATAGAAATTTGGATATTCAGATTGATAGAAATTGGGATATTCCGATATATAGATAGATATTAGGATATTCAGATAGATATTCAAATGTTCAGATAGATAGATATATAGATATTAGGATATTCAGATAGATAGATATTCAGATATATAGATAGATATTCAAATGCTTCGGGATAGATATATAGATTAGATATTTAGGAATTAAGATAGATAGATAATAGATATGATATTGGATAAGTTGCCGCATAGATATTCAAATGTTCAGATAGATAGATATATAGATATTAGGATATTCAGATAGATAGATATTAGGATATTCAGATAGATATTCAAATGTTCAGATAGATATATAGATAGATATTAGGATATTCAGATAGATATTCAAATGTTCAGACAGATATTAGGATATTCAGATAGATAGATATTGCTAGTGTGCAGATATCAGTTAGTAAAGGTAGGATATTCGATAGATATTATATTGGGCATAGTCAGATAGATATTCAAGAGTGCTCAGATAGATATTGGATATTCAGTATAGATAGATATAGAGTGGATTGTATATCAGATAGATGTTCGAGTTCAGTTAGAATTAGCGCTAGTCAGGATAGATATTAATTTGGATATTCAGATAGGATATTCAAAGGTTCAGACAGATTTATTAGGATATTGCAGATAGATAGATATATAGATAGATATTCAGATAGATGTTCAGATGTTCAGTTAGAAATTAGGATATTCAGATAGATATATATTTGGATATTCAGATAGATATTCAAGTGTTCAGATAGATATTTGGATATTCAGATAGATATCCAAGTTTTCAGATAGATATTCGGATATTCAGATAGATATTCAGTTAGATATTTGGATATTCAGATAGATAGATATATAGATAGATATTCAGATGTTCAGTTAGAAATTAGGATATTCAGATAGATGTATATTTGGATATTCAGATAGATATTCAAGTGTTCAGATAGATATTTGGATATTCAGATAGATAGATATTTAGATATTCAGATGGCGATTGGAAGGTATTGACATATATACAGTATATGTACACACAGTATATACTGTATATATATAGAGAGAGAGAGAGAGAGAGTGAGAGAGAGATTGAGTGTGGTCTGAATTTGGTGGATGTAGCTTTAAAACTCTTGGAATTGCAGTTGAAGGTTTTGGTTTGCTGAAGTTTTGTCAGCATAATGAGTAGACGTTACGTAATGAACACGTCTCGTTCCAGTAGATGCTGGGTTTGATTCAGCGTGGGCTCAGAGTCACACTGAAAACACTTCAGTGCGTTTGATGCTGATGTTCAGATGTAATTGGGCAGTGAGTTTGTGCTTCCTCTGACAGTCTAATACGATTACGAGGAGATGTTATTTGAGGAAAGTGCTAGAAACATTCATGATCTGGAAAGATCCGTGTCTAGATGCTTGGCAAACATGCCTCACATCTACTCCAGACAGTAGTAATTATAATTCATCATAAATCTCAAATGCATCTTTTATTTTCCTATCAGCTCTTTCACATCACGTGTTTGTGTCCGTTCAGAGTCAGAGTTCCCAGGATGCAGTGGGGGACGTCGGGGCTTCTGCTTGTCCGGTGCGCTTTCTGGGTCAGATCCTGATTCTGCTGCAGTATCAGACGCTGGCGCATCGTATGAAGGTGATGGTGAGGAAAGCTGAGAACCTCCCCAAACTCACCAGGATGCCTGGCACTCCAGGTCTGTCTGTCTGAATGAATACATTTCTTGCACTTTGGAAAAAAGTGTCTGAACATGTATACAGGAAATGTACATTTATTCATTAAAGTCGGATACATTGTTGGGGAAAGTTACTTTTAAAAGTTACAATGTTGCGTTACTCCCTAAAAAAAGTAATTAATTGCGTTACTTAGTAACTTTTTATGGAAAATAGTGTGTTACATTACTTTTGCGTTGCTTTTTCACATCTGGCCTAAGCTTGCATGTTTGTTTTTAATGAATTTTTTTTTTTTTTTTGGCAGATGTAAAAGCCCTTTCACACCAAAAATGAAATGAATAGGCCTCAGGCTGAAGGAAATGTAAATGTATGTGTGTAAAGTAGAGGGCGCAGCTCTACAGTAGAACTACAGTAACATCATGTTCACACAGCGCACACAATGCCTCTGCTCTTACGCCCGAATTCTCTCAACATGGCGACATGACAGCTGTCAGATATTTACTTGTGAATTAAAAAGTAATGCATTACTTTACTAGTTACTTGGAAAAAGTAATGTGATTACATAACTCGCGTTACTTGGAATTCATTACCCCCAACACTCGTAGATAGATAGATAGATATTCAGATAGATAGATAGATAGATAGATAGATATTCAGAAAGATAGATAGATATTCAGAAAGATAGATAGATAGATGGATAGATAGATAGATGGATAGATACTCAGAAAGATAGATAGATAGATATTCAGATAGATAGATACTCAGAAAGATATATAGATATTCAGAAATATAGATAGATAGATATTCAGATAGATACTCAGAAAGATAGATAGGTACTCAGAAAGATAGATAGATAGATAGATAGATAGATAGATACTCAGAAAGATAGATAGATAAATAGATAGAAAGATAGATAGATAGATCGATAGATCCGATATCAGAAATATAGATCAGGAATAGCTATTCAGAAGAACTCAGAAAGAAAGATAGATAGCCGATACTCTATTGAAAGATAGATAGAGGAGTAGTAGATAGATAGAGAGATGTATTTAGTTCAGAAAGTATAGATAGGCTATGCTTCTATGAAAGCATATGATAGATAGATACTCAGAAGAAGATCAGATAGATAGATATGCCAGAAGATAGAGATACTCGAAAGATAGATAGATAGATCAGATATTCAGATAGATAGATAGACCAGAGTTTAGATAGATAGATAGATAGATATTCAGATAGATACTCAGAAAGATAGATAGATAGATACTCAGAAAGATGATAGATAGATAGATGATAGATATGGATAGATAGATAGATGGATAGATACTCAGAAAGATAGATAGATAGATATTCAGAAAGATAGATATTCAGAAAGATAGATAGATACTCAGAAAGATAGATAGATAGATAGATATTCAGATAGATAGATAGATACTCAGAAAAGATAGATAGATAGATAGTACGTCAGAAAGATAGATAGATAGAATATCAGAAATATCAGATAGTTAGATCACTCAGAAAGATAGATAGATAGTATGCAGAAGCTAGATAGATACTCAGGAAAGATAGATAGATAGATAGATACTCAGAAAGATAGATAGGTACTCAGAAAGATAGATAGATACGATAGATAGATAGATAGATAAGAGTATGCATAGATATTAGAAATACCAGATTAGATAGATATAGAAGATAGAAGATAGCCAGAAAAGATAGATAGTACTCAGAAAGATTAAGATAGATAGCATAGATATCAGAATGATAGACAGACAAGATAGATAGATAGATAGATAGATGATATATGATAGATAGATAGATAGATAGATAGATAGATCATTCAGGATAGATAGATAGATATTCAGATAATAGCTAGGATACTTGAAAGATAGATGATAGATAGATAGATAGAATACTCCGCAAGATAGATAGATAGATATGATATATTCAGAAAATAGACATATGATAGATGAGTATTCAGAAAAAGATAGATAGATAGATAGATATTCAGAAGATAGATAGATCGATAGATAGATAGAAACAGTCAGATAGATAGATAGATAGATAGATATTCAGAAAGATAGATAGATAGATATTCAGAAAGATAGATAGATAGATATGCAGAAAGATAGATAGATAGATACTCGAAAGATAGATATGATACGTCAGAAAAGATGATAGATAGATAGCTAGCTAGATAGATAGATAGATATATTCAGAAAAGATAGATAGAGACTCAGAACGATAGATCAGATAGATAGATAGATAGATAGAAGATATTCAGAAAGATAGATAGATAGATATTCACATAGATAGATAGATACTCAGAAAGATAGATAGATAGATATTCAGAAAGATAGATAGATAGATAGATAGAACGATAGACAGACAGATAGATAAATATAGATAGATAGATAGATAGATATTCAGAAAGATAGATAGATAGATATTCAGAAAGATAGATAGATAGATATGCAGAAAGATAGATAGATACTCAGAAAGATAGATAGATAAATAGATAGATGATATATAGATAGATATTCAGAAAGCCAGATGATACTCCGAAAGATAGATAGATTAGGATAGATATGATTTAGCATAGATATTCAGAAAGAAGATAGTAGATTATTAAGAAAAAGAATAGATAGATAGAATATGCAAGAACGATAGATACTGGAATTCAGATTCAGATAGATAGTATCCAGCAAGAATAGATATATTCAGGAGTAGATAGATATGATACTCAGAAAAGAGTAGATAGATAGAATTAGATAGATAGATAGATAGATAGATAGATACTCCAAATGATAGGCTAGATAGTACTCAGAAAGATAGATAGATATTGATATCACATAGTAGATAGATAGATAGATAGATAGATGATAGATATGGATAGATAGATAGATGGATAGATACTCAGAAAGATAGATAGATAAATAGATAGATAGATATAAATAGATAGATATGTAGATATTCAGATATATAGATAGATATTCAGATAGATAGATAGATAGATAGATAGATAGATGAATAGATAGATAGATAGATAGATAGATAGAGTATTCAGAAAGATAGCATAGATATCAGATAGATATTCAGACAAGAACCGATAGCTAGCATAGATAGATAGATAGAATCGATATATCAGAAAAGATAGATAGATAAGTGGATAGATACTCAGCCAGATAGATAGATAAATTAGATAGATAGATAGATAATTAGTGATGCATAGTAGATAGATATTCAAATAGAATATTCAGAGAAGAAAGATGAGATAGATAGAAATGAGATAGATAGATATCGAAAGAATAGATATTCAGAAGATAGCATAGATAGATAGATAGATAGATAGATAAGATCGATAGTAGATGATCGATCGCATGCGATAGATAGATAGATATTCAGAAAGATAGATAGATAGATATTCACATAGATAGATAGATACTCAGAAAGATAGATAGATAGATAGATAGAAATACAGATAGATAGATAGATATTCAGAAAGATAGATAGATAGATGGATAGATAGAAAGATAGATGATGGATAGATAGATAGATATTCAGATAGACAGACGGATAGATATTCAGATAGACAGATAGATATTTAGATAGATAGATAGATAGATAGTTAGCTAGATAGATAGATAGATGATGGTAGATATCACGAAAGAAGATAGATAGATAGTCATAGATAGATGAGATAGATAGATATTCCAGAAAGATAGATAGATAGATAGATAGAAATACAGATAGGTAGATAGATAGAAATACAGATAGATAGATAGATAGATATTCAGAAAGATAGATAGATAGAAATACAGATAGGTAGATAGATAGAAATACAGATAGATAGATAGATGTAGAGTAGCATGATCAGAAGGATATTCAGGGAAAGATAGATAGATATCAGATAGATAGAAGATAGATAGATAGCATATACATGACAGGTAGATAGATAGAAATACAGATAGAGTAAATAGATAGATAGATAGATATCAGAAAAGATAGTAGATAGAACTACAGATAAGGCTTTTTTTGTTGCGTAATACGATAGAAATACAGATAGATAGATAGATATTCAGAAAGATAGATATTCAGAAAGATAGATAGATATTCAGATAGATAGATAGATAGATTAGAACTACAGCTAGATAGATAGATAAGATAGTATTCAGAAAGCATAGATAGATCATAGACATACAGATAGCTAGATAGATAGATAGATAGATAGATAGATATCAGGAAAGATAGATAGATAGATATTCAGAAATACAGATAGATAGATACTCAGAAAGATATATAGATATTCAGAAATATAGATAGATAAATAGATAGATAGAAAGACAGACAGACAGATAGATAGATAGAAGATAGATAGATAGATAGATAGAAATAAAGAAATAGTCAGATGATAGATAGAAATATTCAGAAGATAGATAGATAGATAGTCAGAATGATAGATAGATAGATAGATAGATAGATAGATATTCACATAGATAGATAGATACTCAGAAAGATAGATAGATAGATAGATAGAAAGAATAAATAGTATAGGATAGATAGCATATTCAGATATTATAGCTAGATCTCAGAAACCCCGAAGTTTCAGATAAGAAAGTATAGATAGAGTAGATAGATAGCATAGAAATACAGATAGATAGATAGACATATTCAGAAAGATAGATAGATAGCTAGATGGATAGATACTAAGAGAAAGATTATTGCCATATAGAATAGAAGATAGTACGATAGAATACAGATAGATAGATAGATAGATAGATAGATATTCAGAAGGATAGATAGATAGATAGATATTCAGAAATATAGATAGATAGATAGTCTGATAATGAATAAATGTAATTTTCCTGTCTACATGTAAAATCCTCATATTCAGACTAAATTAATCAATCGTGCTGAATTCAGAGTGGCCGTCTGTTTCTGTAGATCACTATGTCGTCATCAACCTGCGTCAGGAGGACGGTAAAGTCATCAGCACTAAGGAGACGAAGGGTGCCAGTGGAGCGAACGCGGTTTGGAACGCACCCTTTCTGTTTGACCTGCCGGCAGGTGATATCAGCGGGCTGCCGCTGCTCCTGGAGCTCCTCGTGATGCAGGTGAGAAGAGCTTCACCATTCAGTGCATATCTGCTGTTATATTACTCATATCACATGTCTGAGAGTCACGCTTGAATGTGTCTTGATATTTTACAGTAGTGACATCACTCTGTCTTTGATTGACAGGGAAGGCTGTACACGAAGAGTTGCATTCTGGGTCGTGTTCTGATTGGCTGCAGAGGTTCTGAAGCGGGAAACCAGCACTGGAGTGAGATGTGCAGCAGGCCGCAGGTGGAGACGGCATGCTGGCACGAGCTCCAACCAAACTCCTTATAGGCCAGCAAAGTTTGATTGACATGCCCCCGAGCCAATCGAATCGCTCACTGTTACACTTCTCGTTTCTTTATGGATTTTGGGATGGAACTGCGGAACCTGGTTTAAGGAGGCTTGAGGAAAGTTTGTGTTGAATTCTAATAATGTCTCTAATGTAGGGCATCACTGCAGGGTGTCATTATGGCTCGTTAACTAAAACGTCAGCTGCTGCTTTTGCACTAGTGAAGTGATCGGTGTTGCTGCTGTTAACTAAAACACGTGTTTAGTCATTGAAATGAAGCTAAAATAAAATAAATATTGGATGAAAAACCTAAACGTAAACTTTTTTTTTAAATTAAAAATGAAAAGTGTTACTAAAACCGAATTGAAAATAAAGTTAATAAAAAGGTTTAAAAAATAATTTAAAAAAAAGTAAAATATGTGTCCCTGCAGCACAAAAGCAGTGTTAAGTCGCTGGGGGATATTTGTAGCAATAGCCAACAATACATTGTATGGGTCACAATTATACATTTCTCTTTTATGCCAAAAATCATTAGGATATTAAGATCATGTTCCATGAAGATATTTAGTAAATTTCCTACAAATTGTAAGATATCAAAACTAATGTTGATTATTTTTTTTTTTTTTTTTTTTGTAATATGCATTTTTTTTTTTCTAAGAACTTCATTTTGAACAACTTTAAAGATGCAGTTTCTAAATATTTGATTTAGATTCTTTTGCCCACCTCAGATTCCAGATCTTAAGAGTTTTTTTTCAATATTGCTCACTATATCTGACCTAATCAAACCATACATCAATGTGGAACTCATGAGAGGATTGTTATGAATGTTCGAATTTTTTGGAAACCGTTTTAGAGGCCTATATCCCCTCCCCCCACTCCCCATTCTTATTCAGTTTTCATATGATGTATAAATCTCAATTAATAGACCCTTATGACTGGTTTTGTGCTCCAGGGTCACAAATAGCAATATAAAAATAAAAAGCTAATTCAAAATATGAATAAATAATATAATTTTACATAAATAATGCTAAAATGACACTGAGGGTTATTATAGTGATATTAATGTTCTCAATCATTCTAAATGGAAATTTGATTCAAACTGAGACAATCATATGATTTTGTGCCGCTTGTAGTTTACGGTCCTGCTTCCGTGTTTGTTTGACTAGTTTATATCTTTATTCCTTACGCTATATAACACATCAGATGAAGGTGATGGTTTGAAAGATGAGCCGGATTGACCAGGACTCATCTGGAGCTGCAGGCAAACTCTAGAAATCTGTAGAGTTGAAGTGTGCGAATCAGAGCGCATGCTAAATCTCATCTAGGAAACAAAGATGCAACCAACTATATTAATGATCTGGTTAGGAAGAGTTAGGAATTTCAAAGTACACTTGCAAACCTAGCTATTTTTAAACCACAAATACTCGTTGAAGTGGAAACCCGCAGACTGTATTTTAATGCAATTCCATGCATCAGAACGTCCTTATTGTGCGGCTGAAATGTGTCCGTGTCTTTTTCTCAGTGTTTGTTTTTCTGCATTGGCTCAAGTGCAGATGGAAAGTTCAGTGTTTTCAGATGAATTCAAATTAACACATGCTAATGCAAAAACAATATGAAAGAATGATGAAATAGATCTTGTAGATATTTATGCTGAAGTACAGAACATACTGCTCTTACAGTCACTGCTGCGGTGGTCTATTTTTGTTGTTGTTTTAACAATAACTGCACTGAATTGGGACCAAAATGTTCTTTTCAGATGATGATGATGATGATGATGATGTGGAACATTTGAGCTGAAGCCAAAGAACATGCCAGTATTTTATTTTAAACTTTAGTGCTGAGCTCAGCGCTGGAGGAATTACATCTCTAGGTGCACCATGTAGTTTTTGTTTTACTTTTCCTCGACTGAAAGTATTGGATAACTTCTTAACTTTAAGCTGAGAAGTTTTTCAGCATCTTCATCTGATTTGGGAGAACGTCATTTTAAACATTCAATGCAAGTGCTGTCCTTTTATTTAAGTGGAACACTTGTAAGTTGCTTGATGCGCTTTTAACTTGCTGATAAAAATGGCAACGCTGTTTTTTGTTGTTTTTTAAAGCATGTCTGTGTTGCATCGTTATAGGCATTTGTTATAGATGTAACTGGTTAAAATACTGCTTTATAGTCGCATTCCACTGGCCCCCGATCGAAGCCCTTGTCGCTCTTGCGTTCTGTGTAAATGCTGCATCAGGAATAGTTCACTCAAAAATGCACATTTGATGAAATGTGCTCACTCTCAGGTCATCCGAGATTAGGATGAGTTTGTTTCTTCATCAGATTTGGAGAAATGTAGCATTGCATCACTTGCTCTGCAGTGAATGGTGCCGTCAGAACGAGAGTCCAAACAGCTGATAAAAACATCACAATAATCCACAGCACTCCAGTCCATCAGTTAACATCTGGAGAAGACAAAAGCTGAAACAAATCCAGCATTAAGACGTTTTTAACTAAAATACATTGAGTCCATAATCCATAATAACTCTTCCTCCGGTGAGTCAGTGTTCTGGTGTGAATCAGGAGAGAAATCTGCACAGATCAAGCAGCATTTAAACAAATATGTGGCTGGATTTTGATGTGAGAGACGACAGCAGATGCATTTTTTCACTGGAGGAAGCGTTATTATGGATTATAAACTCAATGTATTTGAGTTAAAAACGTCTGAATGCTGGACGGATTGCTATCTACAGCTCTTTTCTTTCCTAGATGTTCACTGATGGACTGGAGTGCTGTGGATTATTGTGATGTTTTTATCAGCTGTTTGGACTCTCCTTCTGACGGCACCCATTCACTGCAGAGACACTGATGCAATGCTACATTTCTCCAAATCTGACGAAGAAACAAACTTATCCTATATGCACGGAGTCAGGAGAGCTGAGAGCATTTTCAGTAATTGCTAAATTTATGGTTGCTGGAACTATTCCTTTAAGTTGATTGTTGACACTGGCAGGCAGTTTTCAAGTATGTGATTCAGTGATTATGATTCCTGTGCAAATACATTTATGTGTCTCTGTGACATTTAAAAGAACTGAGCAAAAAAAAGAAATACACTAATTCACCTGTTTACCTACAAAAATCTGTTGCTTGTTATAAAAGTATGAGTATATGAGTCAGTTTGTCTGTATTTCTTCATCTCTCTGTGTCTGTGTGAGTAAACTCAGTTTCTCTCATGCGTTCGTTCCTGTGGCTTAATTAATCAGTGACTCGCTTGTTCTCCATCAGCTCATGATGCATTTTAGTGTTGTGGTTGTGTTAGTTTGTTTTGTTTAGTTATTCTTCAGCACCAGTCATCTGTCTGTGGTTGGTGGTTATGGTACACAATGAGGGAAAAACACACAAGGGTGTAGACATTTGATTTGGAAGTTCACTAGTGTTGTTTCTCACACTTCTCTGAGGTTTGTGACGCAGTTTTCCATGAGCTTTTGTTTGGGCATCATGGTCTGGATCACATTACGTACAGTTTTTTTTATTTCCACCTTGTTTAAAGCAAAATATCCCCTGGGAAGATCTCATATTCGGATCATAACTAAACTTTTAATTCTTTAATATGTCATTTTGAACACGTACATAATCTACCGTTCAGAAGTCTCTTCTGCTCATCACGGCTGCATTTATTTAATCAAAATTTGTTTAATCAATTGAATGCTTCCTTGCTGAATACAAATATTAATCTCTTTAAGCTTTTGAGCAGTAATGCACACAACATGATTATGAATGCTGTGCATGTATGTTTATTATCATGTCAGACTGTGTTGTGCCTGTCAGTGAAGTTTGAAGCTCTCCTGACGCTGCTGTGATGGATGAACATCACAGACAAACATCATCCGCTGTAATGGACAGAAGCTTCTGCCAGGAGTAATTACCTCTCACATTCAGCCCTCTGATCTGTCAATCATCAGACTCCAGTCTGTGGGGGCGGAGCCTCGGCAGGCCTGATCAAAGCTCATTGGATCAGAGGAGACGTGAGTGGCGGATGAAGGGAGGAGCAAACACTATTATGAATTTGGTTCACAGCTGGTATATATTTACATCCTTCTGGTGTGATCCGTTTACAAGCAACTGTAGCGAGAAAACACGTGAACCACTTAGATTTACATGGATTTCTGCATCAATTGGTTAACAAATGTGAACAGCTGTCATAAAAAAAAACTGTGCTTGCAAAGGTTCACATACTTTTTCCTGCAACTTTAAATGCCAGCCACATCCAGAATGTTTCATGTCTTCAAGTCTTGTGCATGTGTGCCTATTTTGTTATCCGTGGACCCCTAGTGGTCCTTGACATAAGGCCAGGGGGTCCGTATAAAGTATGAATTTTTGTATAAATGTTGTATATTTTGACATGACATGTTCACCTAACCCATGAAAGAAAAATCCAATATAGCTGATGATATGGCCAAATACTGGACAAGTCAGCTAACTTGAATTATACTTGACTGGTTGGTCCTCCAAAGGACCACAAAATGATACGAGTCAGTTTTGTTCTGGGGGTCCTTGAGGATGGTTCTGAATTGGACTGGGGTCCGGTGCGCCAAAAGGTTGAGATTCACTGTTCTAGAGAGTCTTACCAGGTTTGTCCATTGCTTATTTAATTAGTCGAGTAAATCAGGCAATCTCATGATGTGCAGATGTTTTATGAAGTGCATGGAGTATTTGACAGTGTTCTCCCTCTTTCATCCAGAGCTGATGTGATCCTGGACCTACAAATGCGTGATTAACTCATAAAACCCTGATGATGTAAGAAATGATGTTAAAGTACCAGTTTGTGTGCAGGTGAGAAAAACACTGAATGTCCTCTCACGGTTATTATCGCTCCACATTATTCATGCATTTATGTTTGTTTTAGTGTATAAAAGTCTTTCAGACTAACTCTCTTCCTTGATTATAACTCAGTCTTTCTCCTCTATTCAAAAATGCCTAATATGGCAGATTTCGGTAATGATTGTGACTGACCATCAGCATATGATTATGGTCATATTATACATCACATCACCACTTCCTGTTTTTGAGGCCACACATAAACATAAACACATGATTGGCACAACATTTGGGTTTTCCCACAATCCACCTGTGCTCGAGACACACTACACTAGTCTGTGCATTTATATATGTGAGTTTCTTCACATTCTCATAGGAACTAAACTGACTGAATGCAGATGTTATAGCGCCTCCTGCTGATCATTAACAATACAGCATGTGATTGAGCTCTTTGAGAGACTTGAGATTTTCCATTGAGATATTGTTAATACTTCCTAATATTCCATTTACATTTTTTTAATTAAATTAAAATATGAATCTACTACTTGGGTGTAATGTAATGTGAAGTTGCTTGGATACATTTATGTTCCTCCTTCAAAAATATATTTTAAATATATTTTAGAAAATATAAATATATATCTAAAATTAAATCTATGAAATATATGGAGATATGATTCTCAGAAATGTCCCCGAGAGCTCACACGATGAAGGTCACATGACACTCCTGTCTCTGATCATCCATGAAGCCAAGCACACCTGCTGTATTCATGTCACAGACAGATGACTAACCTTCTCGCGCTCACTAGTAGCACTCGGGTTGGTTACGGGCTGTTAACCGAATGCTGGAAGTTCAAGGCTTCCATGATGTTTCTTTTGCATGCATTCACTCTTTTGTGTTCCATCCGAAAACTTAAAATACATTTGCAAGCAAACACAAAGTTTTTGTGTGGGAGAAATACAGCTGAAATACAGTTTTTCCTCTCATATTTTCTCTTTAGTGGCTACATAAGTTCAGAGTGCTGCAATAAAAAAAGTTTTATGTGTGTGTGTGTGTGTGTGCGTGTGCGTGTGCGTGTGCGTGTGCGGTGTGTGTGTGTGTGAGCGTGAGCGTGAGCGTGTGTGTGTGTGTGGTGGTGAGTTATGAGTGTGAGTGGTGCGTGGTGTGCGGAGTGTATGTGGAGTTTGTGTGGTGTGTGTGAGAGAGTGGAGTGAGATGTTGTGTGTGTGGGCGTGGGAGTGTGAGTGTAGTGCGCTGTGTGTGTGTGTGTGAGTGTGAGTGTGTGTGTGTGTGTGTGAGTGTGTGCGTGTGAGTGTGAGTGTGTGTGTGTGTGTGTGTGTGTGTGTGTGTGTGTGTGTGTGTGTGTGAGTGTGCGTGTGAGTGTGAGTGTGAGTGCGTTTTTGTGCGTGTGTCTGTGATGCGTGTGCTTGTGCGTGTGAGTGGTGGTGTGTGTGGGGTTTGTGTGTGTGTGTGTGTGAGGGTGTGGTGTGTGTGTGTGTGTGAGTGTGGTGTGGGTGGGGCAGGTGTGCGAGGTGTGTGTGAGTGTGTGTGGCGTGAGCGTGAAGCGTGTGTGTGTGTGTGTGTGTGCGTATGCGGGTGAGTGTGTGCGTGTGTGTGCGTGAGTGTATGTGTGAGTGTGTGTGTGTGTGTGAGAGAGAGTGAGAGGGAGAGTGAGAGTGTGTGTGTGTGTGCGTGTGCGTGCGTGTGCGTGTGCGTGTGTGTGTGTGAGTGAGTGTGTGCGTGTGTGTGTGAGTGTGTGTGTGTGTGTGTGTGAGCGTGAGCGCGAGTGTGTGTGTAGGAGAGAGGTCAGATTGTAAGGAGCAGCAGAGGTCAGTAGGTCAAGGGTCACAGGGCAGATCTGACATGTTCATGACACAAACCTCCAGAAGAGTGCTTTATTACTGTCATCTGTGTTGGTCTGAAGCTGTAAAATCACTCTGTTGTTGTTAGTTTGTATGTGAACATCATAAACCGCTGTACGAGTTGTGAACAGTCAGATGAAGTGTGGGAAAGCAGAGGATGATGATGACATGAGAGAGAATGTGATGGATGGAGTGATGAAGAGAGGAAAGACTGACCGCTGGACGAGTGTTGAGAAAATAAACCCAATCAGACGTGGTGTTACACACTTTCACACCGCCATCATATGAAGTGTGTTTTAATGCACTCTGGTTTTAAATCCTCTGGGACTCTTCAGATGAAAAATAGTTAAGTTGATGATAATGAACGTCACTCTGATTCTCGTCTGATGCTCACTCTTTATTTTCAGGCATCATTTAAATACATGTTGACCTGTGAAACTCCTGAATCGCGATGTGCAATTGAACCCAGATGTTTTTTCGTGTTGCTCAGCGCTTTGAGAAGAACTAAAGATCATTATTTTTACAATGGCTCTTATGTTACGGCTTGTCTGCAGGAGGAGGTGCTGTGAAGGCTTCAGGTTTGTGATGGGTCAGTGTATGCCACAAACCTTCAGCTCATTTCTCATATTGTCAAAAAATCAAGCATTATGCATGACTTTTTTTTTTTTTTTTTTGGATGAACCCGTTTTTTATTGTTTTTGAAAGACGTCTCTTATCTCATAATTCTGACTTTCTACATTCTGAGTTTATATCTTGAAATTCTTTTCTCAGAAGTGCGAGTTTTCCGAGAATTGTAAGAAAGAAAGTCTGTTTGTGATATAGAGAGTTACCTTTTTAATGTTTTTTTTTATTCTGGGCAGAAACGGGCTTCCATACTAGACAGTATATACTGTGCTGTGTGCCCTAAACAGTACACTAGGACTCAATTTCGAACACAGCCAGAACTGATATCACTGAAATACACATGCATATGAAGAAATGAGTGGAAGTCTGATAGGAATCAGATGAATTCAAATGCATTTTAGCTCAATGTGCTGTAATAAAACCAGCTTTTTTTATTCCTAATTGGACCTCATTTAATCTGAAAGTTCATTTGGCTCCAGGTCTGGTCTCAAGCAATTATGAGCTTATTTGAGTTGAACTTTTGAGGTTTATGCTGTCTGCTTTTGCAGATCTGTCCATCATTCGGGCTGTAATGCTGTGTTTAATCCTGCAGCTGGAGCCAAACTACAGCTGACAATCACCAGAGACTGAAAATCAGTGTCAAAACCCCTGCAAGAATGGACTCATTGGGCTCTACTAACAAAAAACACATCTGTATACAGATATTACTCTCAAACCAGTTTCACAAAATGAATGTAAGCCCTCAGTTAATTTAACTTAACTGTTTATTGGCTTTTTGCTTTGTATAGGACAGTAGAGAGTACTTTCTCATCAGTCTTGAGATTTGAACACACTCCTCTGTCAAACACAAAGCTAAATTCTGTGACCAGCGGAGATTTAACGAGCATTATATATTTCTATACATCCTTCTACCTGAACCTGTTATCAGTTTGATATAGTATTTCACTTACTGAAATAACTACTGTAGTCACTCTGATTTTGATCTCTGCTTTTTAATATTTCTACAGTCATATCAAACAGGCAGATCACTGCGCATGCGGTATGTGTGTGTTTAAGCAGATCCCTCCCATCATCAGCACTGCTGTGTTCTTCATGTGTCAGGTATGTGAGATGCATGTATTACTGTCAGCCGTACTGGTGTTGGTGTGTGTGGGTGTGTGTGTGAGTGACTGTGTGTGTGTGTGTTTGTGTGTGTGTGTGGTGTGTGTGTGTGTGGTGTGTGAGTGTGTTGTGTGGGTGGTGTGTGTGTGTGTGTGTGTGTGGGTGTGTGTTGTTGTGTGTGTGTGTGTTGTTGTGTGTGTGGGTGTGTGTGTGTGTGTGTGTTTGTGTGTGTGTGGTGTGTGTGTGTGTGTGTGTGTGTGTGTGTGAGTGTGTGTGTGTGTGTGTGTGAGTTGTGTGTGTGTGTGTGTGTGTGTTTTGTGTTTGTGTGTGTGTGTGTTTGTGATTGTGTGTATGTTTTGTGTTTGTGTTGTGTGTGTGTGTGTGTTGTGAGTGTGTGTGTTTGTGTGTGTGTGTGTGTGGTGGTGTGAGTGTGTGTGTGTGTCGGTGTGTGAGTGTGTGTGTGTGTGTGTTTTTTTGTGTGTGTTTGTGTGTGTGTGTGGTTTTGTGTGTGGGTGTGTGTGTGTGGGGTGGTGTGTGTGTGAGTGTGTGTGTGAGAATGTGTGTGTGAGTGTGTGTGTGTGTGTTGAGTGTGTGTGTGTGTGAGTGAGTCAGTGTGTGTGTGTGTGTGTGTGGGTGGGAGTGTGAGTGTGTGAGTGTGTTGTGTGTGTGTGTGCTTGTGAGATTGGCGACAAACTGATAACTTCCACGATAATTAGTATTGTTCAGGTTTATGTAAACTTCAGCATGAGTGCCAACCACGAAATTAACACATAAAGAGAGTTCGTTTTTGACAAGCATGCATAGTAAACAATTAAAGGTTTCTAGGTGTTAAAATATTGGATCTGATTTGTGTTCATATACAGGGTTGTCAACTTTTTGATCCAGAGATTCATTATTAATTAAAAACTAGCCTTCCTTTGGCATGTTTTACAAATAACTAAGTTAAATAAAAAGTATATTAAACGTTCCCATATTTAAAAAATGACAAAAACAACAAAATTACTCAAATACAATTTAAGAATTTTATTCAAAATTAATAAAACTATAATAGTATAATCTTTATACTAAAATATCAATTACAGTAGTATCCAACTGAGATAGATTTACACTGATGATGTTTGATGATGACTGTATAAAATCAACCAGAGATGAAACTGAATGTTTCTTTCAACCATCATTTTCAGTAAAGCTTAACCACAAAATAACTGCATTTTTAGGTCACACGTTACAATAATTTGTTGCATTAATTAATGCATATGACCTCGTAGAGGTCATCCAGTGAGAGTCCAGAGATATCAAATGAATGTGAAGCAGCTCAGAGCCGAGTTTGAGACATTGTGAGTGTTTTTAAAGTTTTTTTTTAAATGATTATGAAAGAAGTATCTTCTTGATCCCCAGGCATTTATTTGATCAGAAATACAGTAAAAAATGTGAAATATTATTCTAATGTAAAACAGCGGTTTTCTATGTGAATATCTGTTAAAACATCATTTATTTCTGTGATCAAAGCTGAATTTTCAGCATCATTACTCCAGACTTCACTGTCACATGATCTTCAGAAATCATTATAATATGTGACCCTGGAGCACAAAACAAAAGTGTCAATTTTTCTAAAATTGAGATGTATGCATCATCTGAAAGCTGAATAAATAAGCTCTTCATTGATGTATGGTTTGTTAGGATAGCACAATATTTGAAAATCTGGAATCTGAGGGTGCAAAAAACTAGATATTGAGAAAATCATCTTTAAAGTTGTTCAAATGAAGTTCTTAGCAATGCATATTACTAATCAAAAATTAAGTTTTGATATATTTACAGTAGGAAAGTTACAAAATATCTTCATGGAACATGATCTTTACTTAATATCCTAATGATTTTTGGCATAAAAGAAAAAAAAAAAAATATTTTAAGCCATACAATGTATTTTTGGCTATTGCAAAAAATATACCCAAGCGACTTAACACTGCTTTTGTGCTGCAGGGTCACATTTGCTGATTTGCTGCAATCTTGCATGTGACATAACCGGGATAAAAGTAAGGAAACTTATGCAAATCGTGTCTCATTTGGTGTCCATTCCATCTGCTGAGATGTTAAGCTGACGTCTGCACTAATGCAAAGTGTTCATACAGAGCCTCTTCTGTGAGTCCAGGCCATCTTCACTCATCTGTGTGAACGTTCTCTGAAGGATCTCACGTGAGAATGCTCGACAAACACCTGCAGGAAGTGCATACGAGCCGTGATTACAGGAGCTCTGCTTATCTGATCACAGATCACAAGCATCAGACCGCAGCTCCACATGCACACACACACCGCTGGATGAAGACGCTTCACACGCTCGCTCGTGATTGTGTGGCATTCCAGCACACTCTCCTGTCTTCTTTAGATGCACTAGTGTTCAAACGTGTTGAGGTCATAGGATACTGAATGTTCTGAAAAGAGTCACCACGGCTGCATTTATTTGATCAAAAATATAGTAAAATTGTGAAATATTATTGCTATTTAAAATAACAATTTTCTATGTGAATATCTGTTAAGTGAGTGTGTGTGAGTGTGTGTGTGTGTGTGTGTGTGTGAGAGTGTGAGTGTGTGTGTGTGTGTGTGTGAGAGAGAGTGTGTGTGTGTGTGTGTGTGTGAGAGAAGGTTGTGTGTGTGTGTTGTGTGTGGTGTGTGTGTGTGTGTGTGTGTTGTGAGAGTGTGTATGTGAGAGTGTGAGAGTGTGTATGTGTGTGAGAGAGAGAGAATGTGTGTGTGTGTGTGTGTGTGTGTGTGGTTGTGTGTTTGTTTGTGTGTGTGTGCATATTTGTGTGTGTGTGTGTGTGTGTGTGAGAGTGTGTGTTGTGTGTGTGTGGGTGTGAGTGTGTGGTGTGGAGAGTGTGTGAGGTGAGTGTGTGTGTGTGTGTGAGCGAGAGTGTGTGTGTGTGTAGTGTGTTTGTGTGTGTGTGTGTGTGTTTGTTTGTGTTTGTGTGTGTGTGTATGTGTTTGTGAGTGTTGTGTGTGTGTGTGTGTGCGAGAGAGTGTGTGTGCGTGTGTGTGTGTGTGTGTGAGAGAGTGTGTGTTATGTGTGTGTGTGTGTGGTGTGTGAGAGAGAGAGAGTGTGTGTTGTGTTGTGTGTGTGAGAGAGAGAGAGTGTGTGGTGTGTGTGTGTGTGTGTAGTGTTGTGTGTGTGTGTGAGATCAGTAACACATTCTGACAGTGTAATATTTGCGGTTTCCAGGGCGCCTGAGCGCGAAGCATGCAAAAAATGTTTTCTGTTTGAAATAAGATTATTTTGTTTATCCCATTTGCATATTATTTTGCTTGTTTCAAGCAAAAACTCACTTAATTTTGACTTGTTTTTTCTGAAAACAAGACAATATGTTTACTTGTCTAGAAAATCCTTCTTGATTTAAGAATTTTTAGATATTTTGGCTGGAAACAAGACAAAAAAATCTAAGCTAGAAAAGCATTTTTTTGCAGTGTGAGTGCTTCAGGAAAAAAAAAACAAGGGCAGGGAGTCGCAGTGAACATAAACACATGCAACACAGATCTGTGCTGCAGCTCCGTGTGTTTGATGCCAGCAAACACCTGACAGGTGCGGGCGTGGTCTGCAGCGAAACACAGCCTTCACACGCTAACTCATTCTTAAATCTGGGCTGCAGGCCTCAGGCGAAACATGCCGCTGCGGCTCATCCCGGACGTCCTCTCTCTCTCTGTCTCTGTCTCTCTTCTCTCTGTCTCTCTATCTCTCGCTCTCTCTCTCGCTGACTCTTCTCTCCTTACTCTCTCTGTTCTGTCTCTAGCCTCGTCGTCTCTTCTTCTCTTCTCTCTATCTCTCTAGGTCTCTCTTATCTCTCTCGACTCTCTCTCTTCTCTCTCTCTGTCTGTTCTCTCTGTTCTGTCTCTTCTGTCTGTCTTCTCTCTCTCTCTCTCTCTCTCTCTCTCTCTCTCTCTCTCTCTCTCTCTCTCTCTGTCTCTCTCTCTCTCTCTCTCTCTCTCTCTCTCTCTCTCTCTCTCTCTCTCTCTCTCTCTCTCTCTCTTGTCGTCTCTCTAGGTGTCTCTCTCTGTTCTGTCTCTATATCTCTTTCGCCTCTCTATGTCTTCGCTCTCCGCTCTCTATCTCTGTCTGTCTGCGTTATGTCTCTCGGCCTGTTTTTTAGGCCTGTGCTCGACTTGAACACAATCATCAGTGAGGTTTGGCTGCTGATGTCTGGTATGTGCACATTCAGCCAGGAGTTTGTTCCCAAGAGCCCATCAATAGGATCTGAATTCACATCGTAACTCTTGTCAGACGCTGTTCGTGTGAATGTTTTCATGTGCTGCTGTCAGCAGAGAAATTATTTTCACAGTTAATGTTTACACTGTTCAATATAAAAATCAGAAAAGTGTTTTATATGTTTCTACATCAATTATTGTTGCTTACAAAAACATACTATGGTATTTATTTATTTTATTGCAAATGGACCAAATTTTACCCTCATTTAATTTTATATTTAATTTTATTTAATTTTTAGTGTTTTTATTTAATTTTATTACTTTTTAATTTTTTTTGCTAATATTCTTTTCATTACTATCCAAATTTTCTCCTCTATTTATTTTACTTAATTTTTTTTATTGTTTTTCCATTATAATATTTTTTTATTTTATTTTTCATTATTTTCTCTCTCTTTTTTTGGGGACATTATTATATTGTCATATAGACCCAAATTTTCCCTTCATTTTTATTATTTATTTATTTATTATTTAGTTTAGATATTGTACCAAATACCGCTCAAGAAATTTTGTTTTTGCTAACCTAGTACCATAAGTACCAGGAGTACCATAGCATACCATGCAAATACTATAGTACATATATAAAAGGACTATAGTAGACTCTTAAAAATAAAGCTTTCAAAAGTAGGTTTTCGCAGAAATACAATAGAAGAACCATTTTCAGTTCCCCAAAGAACTTTTAACTGCACAGATCTTAAAAGAACCATTTGTTCTTAGTGTAAAGAACATTTTAATAATCTGAATACCCTTTTTCCACTGTGCATTGGGAACGTTCTTCATGCAAGCCTTTATGCAAATAAAAAAACTTTATTTGTAAGAGTGTTATAGACCACAGTGCTGTTTTGTAAAGATTGTTTATGCAGCTCTCACAAGCTGTGAGTTAAGTTAGTAAATTATTTACAGAAGCATTAATTGTTTGTTTCTTTAACTGAGTCGTTGGCCCTTTCAGAAATGACCTGCTGAAGGTTACTGGAGTGTACAGTGATCCCGAGGCATGATTGCAGCTCTGTCTAAACTCTCTTAGCCTCAGGCGCTCAAACTCTACACCTTCGCTTCCTCTCTCGCTTACAAGCTCTTCGCATGCACATCCATCGGCGAGGAGCACAGAACCGGCCAGACCAGTCCGGAGATGTCAGGGGTGTAGACTCAGGGTCCTGCTGCTGCTCTTGCGTGAGGACAAGCTCTTTATCTCTGAGACGCTAATGACCCTCCATCTGCCCCCTGACAGTCAGCATCTTCACGAGCGGCACTTCGCATGCGTTTAACACTTCTCCTCGGGCAGTGTGTCCTCTGGAGGACACAAGGTCAGCTGAAGATCGCACAGGAGCGTCTCATCACACATGTTTGTGTTGGGTATTTCATACGGAAGGAATGAAAAATAAAGAGGTCATTGCTACTTTTATATAAGCTTTTCTCAGAATTGCGAGTTTATATAAGAATTGTGAGGGAAAAAGTCAAAATTATGAGATATAAACTCAGAAGTGTGAGATATAAACTCAGAATTGTGAGAAGAAAAGTCAAAAAAGATAGAAAGTGTGAGAGAAAAAGTTGCAATTACATCTTTTTATTTTATTTTTCTTCTGTGGCAGAAGCAAAAACAAAAACAAAACAAAAAAAACTGAATCGAGAGACATAAAGTCCGGATGCCAGAAAAAAGGCAGACATTATTAGAGGAAAGTCAGAATTGTGACATGTAAATAAACTCAGAAGTGTGAGATATTAACTCACAATTATGACATGTAAGAATTGTGAGATGTAAAGTCAGGATTGCGAGATGTAAAGTCAGAATTGGGAGTTGTAAAGTCAGAATTGTGAGATGTAAAGTCAGGATTGTGGGATGTAAAGTCAGGATTGTGGGATGTAAAGTCAGGATTGTGAGATGTAAAGTCAGGATTGTGAGATGTAAAGTCAGGATTGTGAGATGTAAAGTCAGAATGGGACGTCGGATTGTAAGGCGGATTGTGAGATGTAAAGTCAGGCTTGGAGATGTAAAGTCAGATTGCGAGACATAAGTTAAAAAAAGTCAGGATTGTGGATGTAATCAGGGATTGTGAGATGTAAAGTCAGGATTGTGAGATGTAAAGTCAGGATTGTGGGATGTAAAGTCAGGATTGTGAGATGTAAAGTCAGAACTGTGGGATGTAATGTCAGGATTGCGAGATGTAAAGTTAAAAAAGTCAGAACTGTGGGATGTAAAGTCAGGATTGTGAGATGTAAAGTCAGGATTGTGGGATGTAAAGTCAGAATTGGGAGTCAGGATTGTAAAGTCAGAATTGTGAGATGTAAAGTAAGGATTGTGAGATGTAAAGTCAGGATTGTGGGATGTAAAGTCAGAATTGGGAGTCAGGATTGTAAAGTCAGAATTGTGAGATGTAAAGTAAGGATTGTGAGATGTAAAGTCAGGATTGTGGGATGTAAAGTCAGGATTGTGAGATGTAAAGTCAGGACTGTGGGATGTAAAGTCAGGATTGTGAGATGTAAAGCCAGGATTGTGAGATGTAAAGTCAGAACTGTGGGATGTAAAGTCAGGATTGTGAGATGTAAAGTCAGGATTGTGAGATGTAAAGTCAGAACTGTGAGATGTAAAGTCAGGATTGTGAGATGTAAAGTCAGAACTGTGGGATGTAAAGTCAGGATTGTGAGATGTAAAGTCAGAACTGTGGGATGTAAAGTCAGGATTGCGAGATGTAAAGTCAGAACTGTGGGATGTAAAGTCAGAATTGTGAGATGTAAAGTCAGAATTGTGAGACGTGAAGTCAGGATTGTGAGATGTAATTATAAGAAAAGTGTCAATTGTGAGATTTAAACTTGCTATTGTGAGAAAAAATCTGTATTTTCAGATAAAAATGTAGCAGTTGCCTTTTTTTTACCTGTATTTTTATTCCGTGGGGGAAATAAGTTGCCATACATTCACACAGAAAGTGTTTGAAAACACGAGACGCAGGGTGGTGTGGAATAACAATGCAAGGTCAAGAGATGCATTTTTTAAAAAGATTTGTCATGCGCGAGATGCTGCAAAATATGCGACCACTACGTCCATCTAGCACATGTCTGCGTAGGAAAACAATGAAAAATCAGCGCAATAGAATGCAAACATGCATTCTGCGTGAACTGACTACTGGAGGTCAGCGGATGCAGCACGTCGACTGGCATCAGATGCATTTCTCTGCGTTGCATAAGATGAGCTTGTAAGAACAGAGACGGAGAGATTTGTTTTATGAGCGACTGCAGGGCTCAAATTACCTTCTTTCACTGTTCCTAAATGACAGAATGATGGTGTTTATATAAAGGCAGAAAGGGAAACGTTTTAATGACACGTCCTCTTGTCGGTTTTCATTGCAGACGCATGTCGTGGCACATAATATCGGTTGCACACACACTGTTGTGTTACACAGCAGATGAATCCACACAATCAGAGTCCAAGTAGCTGTCATGAAGGAGGAAAGTGTTTGATTAATTCCAGCCAAACCACCGAGAGATGCAGAAATAACATGTCAAAGAACCAACAAGCTGCAAGAAGAGACCTGCGCCGGCTTTTGTTTATTAGTGGGCTTTTACGCGTGCGTAGAGGGGTCTTGCGCTTGTCCCAAACCGCGAGATATTTTGGCAGCGTGATGTGACCATGCACGACAGGAGCTTTGCTTCGCTTGATTTTCTCCCAAAGGGCTCATTACCCGTGCAATATCTTTTCCTTTGTGTAATCAAATCAAATCATTCTGTTTGTGGTCATTTTAATCCGGTGATATAAGCATCTGTACGCGCTGCCCCTAGGCTGTTTTTCGTCAAGCGTGGCATCTGACTCGGGCTCGAGGCCTGGTGTAAAAACCCGGTCTATTCAGGGACACCAGCAGAAGTTATGAAAGAGCTTCTAACAAAGCAAAAGGAGCCGAGACAGTCTGCCAGAAGGTAATTATCCAGAATGAACAAGAGCTTCAGCTGCCAAAACATCACTGCAGTTTTCATAAACAGCTGAACATCGAGTCATTCCTCAACATTAGTAACATGGTTTTGTCAGTATACACTACAGTACTACCACGGCTGCATTAATTTGATCAAAAATACAAAACTGTAATATTGTGAAATATAATAAAAAATATCATAAATAATTGTTTTCTATGTGAATATCTGTTAAACTGTAATGTATGTCTGTGATGCGCAGCTGTATTTTCAGCATCATTACTCCAGTCTTCATGGTCACATGATCCTTCAGAAAACATTCTAACATGCTGATTTGCTGCTCGAGAAACAAGAAACATTTCTGATTGTTATCAATGTTGAAAACAGTCGTGCTGCACAATATTTCTGTGGAAACCGTGATGCATTTTATTTTTCAGGATTCACAGATGAACAGAAAGTTCAAAAGAACAGCATTTATTTGAAATGGAAATCTTTTGTAACATTATAAATGTCTTCACTGTCACTTTTGATCAATTTAATTCAGCCTTGATTAATAAAACACAACAGTTGAAAAACTTTTCATTTGCAGTATGAAAAATCCCTTATGAAGCTTTAAAAATGAAAACATTTGTCAATTCTTAAACCCACTTGGGACAAATTCTCACCGTTTCAAATGATCCCCTTCAAACAATCATATTTGAAAACAACAACAAAAACAAAGCATGCACAATGAAATCTCACCTCAGAAAGAGCACTTGCATGAAAGGTTTACTCACAGTTCATGTCAAGTTCTGCGATATATATCAAAAATATATATTATCGATTTTTCTTTTATGCCAAAAATCATTAGGATATTAAGTAAAGATCATGTTCCATGAAGATATTTAGTAAATCTCCTACCGTAAATATATCAAAACATAATGTTTGATTAGTAATATGCATTGCTAAGAAATTCATTTGAATAACTTTAAAGGTGATTTTCTCAATATTTAGATTTTTTTGCTCCCTCAGATTACAGATTTTCAAACAGTTGTATCTCGGCCAAACCATACATCAATGGAGAGCTTATTTATTCAGCTTTCAGCTGATGCATAAATCTCAATTTCAAAATATTGACCCTTTGTCAGGGTTCTGTCACTTCGGTCTAGTGTAATTCATGGTTTTGTGACAGAGCCCTGACACTCGCGTCATGTCATTGTTTTCATGTGAGCGTGCGGCTTCGAGTGTGCTCGAGCCGTGCGCTCTCGTCTGCGTGTACTGTTTCATGTTGGAGCGTGGTGTTCAGATCCCGGCACTCATGTCTTGAGTTTCGGTTTCGTGTCGGGGTCCGGACACTCGCGCTCCATGTTCTGTCTGTTGTGGGAGCGTGCGGTCTCGAGTTCGCTCGGCCGTGCGCTCTTCTGTCCACGTGAGTTGTGTTTTGTGAAGCACGCGGTTTTTTTCCGCGTGCTTTTCTTGTTGTCTTGTGTGAACACGTGGCTTATGAGTTTTCTCATTAGCTGCGTGTTCGTGTCTCTTGTTCTAGCACATGGCTTGTGATTTGTTTTGCTGGCCATGTGCTTGTGTTTTGTTTTGTGTGAGCACATGGCTTTTTGTCTTTGATTCGGTGTGCCATGTGCTCATGTCAATTGTCTTGACCCCTCCCATCTTGTTACCTGATTATTAGTTAATTTGCCCCCAGGTGCTCCATCAGTTTTTTTTTTTTTAACACTCATCATTGCTCTCCATTTATTACCTGGGTGCAGTCTGTGCGTCAGTTCGTCATCGTTTTCCCTGGATGTGTCCAGATCTTGCCTTGCCTTGCCTTGACAGCCTGTTTTTCCCCCTCGGGGTAGTTTGTTGTTTGTTTTGTTTTATTTTAATAAAAAGCCCATTCTTCTGCAGTACTGAGTCCTCGCTCCATCCTCTACCCTAAAACCCGTGACAGTACGAACTGACCAATAGAGGACTCAGCAGAACAATGGGCATCTTCCTGTTCCCATCTCCCTGCCCCTCCGCTCATCAGTTAGCTGCTCAACACAGGAGGCTCCTTTCTCTTCGGCAAGGGGGAGCCAGTGTGAAGGGTTTTGCACACCAGTTCCTGTTTGCAGCGGAGGGACTCAACATCAGTGACGCAGAGCTCAAGGACATCTTTAACACCAGCCTTAATGAGCACGTCCATGCCTGGGAGATGGGAATGCTGGGGATACTGTCCTTATGGCAGTTTGTGGGGTATGTCTACCACCATGGAGAGGAGGGTGGCCTTCCTCCTCTTGGCCCTCCTCCCACTCTCCTCACAAACTACCTAGTCCCCAGCCCTCCTATGACCCGCCAACGGAGGAGGAGGAACGGGTCCACCTCATCCGGTCCCATGACTGCAGAGGTGGCCGACGAAGTGGCAGTGCCCCGCTCTCGGAGACGGAGGAGGAGGAATGGGTATGCCTCACCACCCCTAGAGGCAGCTGGAGAGGCTGCTGTGCCCCTAGAGGTGACCGATGAGGCTGCAGCTCCCCGTGTGGCGGCGAGGAGGCCGCAGTGCCCCCGAGGGTGGCTGATGAGGCTGCAGCGGCCCCGGAAGCGGCCAAAGAAGCTGCAGCGCCCCCAGTGATGGCCCGGAGAAGCTGCAGCGGTCCCAGTGAAGGCCGAGGAGGCGGCTGCGCCCCAAGAGGTGGCCGATGAGGCTGCAGCTCCCTGTGTAGCGGCCGAAGAAGCTGCAGCGCCCCCAGTGATGGTCGGAGAGGCTGCAGCGGTCCCTGTGATGGCCGAAGAGGTGGCTGCGCCCCAAGAGGTGGCTGACGAAGTGGCAGTGCCCCGTTCTCGGAGACGGAGGAGGAGGAGAAGAGCTTCCTCCATCCCACATGGCCTGGAGGCCATCCAGGAACCCTCTGCTGCTGGCCTGGAGGCCGTCCCAGACCCACCCAGGCTCCTTGCCCTGATGCCGGCCCCGCCCAGGCTCCTTGCCCCGCCGGCCCCGCCCGGGCTCCTTGCCCCGCCGGCCCCGCCCAAGCTCCTTGCCCTGCCGGCCCCGCCCAAGCTCCCTGCCCTGCCGGCCCCGCCCAAGCTCCTGGCCCTGCCGGCCCCGCCCAAGCTCCTCGCCCTGCCGGCCCCGCCCAAGCTCCTTGCCCCGCCTAAGCTCCTTGCCCTGCCGGCCCCGCCTAGGCTCCCTCCGGCTCCGCCCTGGTGGCCTACTGGTGTTCTTGTTAGGCCGGAGCCTCCCTGGTCTGTTCCCCCGGTCCCGCCCTGGCTCCCTGGGATTCCTGGTCTGCCTGAGCCTCCCTGGCTCAACCCTCCCACCCCTCCCTGTTTCCTGGTTCTTGTTAGGCCGGAGCCTCCCTGGTCTGTTCCCATGGTCCCGCCCTGGCTCCCCGGGATTCCTGTTCTGCCTGAGCCTCCCTGGCTCAACCCCCCCACCCCCCCCTGGTTCCTGTAATACTTTCTGGGTTGTACTGCTGGACTGGCTTGGTTCCCCTCACTCCCTCCCTTCCCTCTTTGTCCCAGTGTTTAGAGTTTTCCTGTCTTGTGTTGCCTGTTATGTAGCGGTCTTGTGTTGTCATGTTGTTCTGTCATGTTCCTGTCTTGTTTTTGTTGTGTCTCGTTAGGGACGCCAGGTGGTGTCCCTTTTGAGGGGGGGTAGTGTCAGGGTTCTGTCACTTTGGTCTTGTGTAATTCATGGTTTTGTGACAGAGTCCTGACACTCGCGTCATGTCATTGTTTTCATGTGAGAGTGCGGCTTCGAGTGTGCTCGAGCCGTCCGCTCTCGTCTGCGTGTACTGTTTCATTTTGGAGCGTGGTGTTCAGATCCCGGCAATCATGTCTTGAGTTTCGGTTTCGTGTCGGGGTCCGGACACTCGCGCTCCCTGTTCTGTCTGTTGTGGGAGCGTGCGGTCTCGAGTTCGCTCGGCCGTGCGCTCTTCTGTCCACGTGTGTTGTGTTTTGTGAAGCACGCGGTTTGTGTTCAGCCGCATGCTTTTCTTGCTGTCTTGTGTGAACACACGGCTTATGAGTATTCTAATTAGCTGCGTGTTCGCGTCTTGTTTTGTTCAAGCACATGGCTAGTGATTGTTTTGCTGGTCATGTACTTGTGTTTTTGTTTCGTGTGAGCACATGGCTTTTTGTCTTTTATTCGGTGTGCCATGTGCTCATGTCAATTGTCCTGACCCCTCCCATCTTGTTACCTGATTATTAGTTATTTGCCCCACATGTGCTCCCTCGTTACACTCCTCATTTGCTCTCCATTTATTCTCCCTGTGTTTGCAGTCCTGCGTCAGTTCGTAGTCATTTCTCCCTGGATGTGTCGTGTCCAGATCTTGCCTTGCCTTGCCAGCCTGTTTTTCCCCACGGGGTAGTTTGTTTGTTGTTTTGTTTTATTTTAAAAATAAGCCATTTTTCTGCATACTGAGTCCGCGCTCCATCCCCTACCCAAGACCTGACCACCCCCCTTATGACTGGTTTTGTGCTCCAGGGAAAAAGAATAGAGCAAGCTAGTGTTAAAGGTATTTTTGCTTTTGTTAATTGTATAATAAGTAAAAAGAAAACAAATAGATAGAATGCAAAAAGATTAGAAAGAAGTGTTAGTTTTTTTTTAACATATATATATATATATATAATAGAGTCTGCCAAATATTGTGTTTATAAGACTTTGCTTATGCCAGCAGAAACATTCCAGATTATACTAATAAATCATCCAAATACAAATACATTGCCTGTGTTTGTCGAAGCACGTCAGATTTGACCTCTGAAAGGTCAGACGTAAAAATGGCGCCACGTGGGGTTTGTGAATGGTGAAGTCAGATGAGATTTTAACAGCTATTATTGTTGATTCCAAGATGAAGAACCGGATGTGTTTCCATATTTAGTGAGCTTTAAACTGACGGCTCTGAGATGTTATCTAGACAGAGCTACTCGCCCGTATCAACAATGCTGTTATAAAGCCTTACAAGTGGTTATCTGTGCAAATTCACATGCTATTTTTACACGTTGTGGCTGCAGGTGTCTTCCTTTCCTCCAAGATGCATGCATTGCCTTGATGCCAACAACCTGAATGTGGCCCTGCAGCACAAAAGCAGTGTTAAGTCGCTGGGGGATATTTGTAGCAATAGCCAAAAAAACATTGTATGGGTCACAATTATACATTTCTATTTTATGCCAAAAATCATTAGGATATTAAGTAAAGATCATGTTCCATGAAGATATTTAGTAAATGTCCTACCGTAAATATATCAAAGCTTAATGTTTGATCAGTAATATGCATTGCTAAGAACTTCATTCGAACCACGTTAAAGATGATTTTTCATCTTAGATTTTTTTTTTGCTCCCTCAGATTCCAGATTTTCAAATATTGTCCGATCCTAACAAACCATACATCAATGGAGAGCTTATTTATTCAGCTTTCAGCTGATGCATACATCCTAATTAAAAAAATTGACCCTTAATGACTGGTTTTGTGGTCCCGGGTCACCAATGGTTATTTTAAATGTTAGTCATAGAATGCAATTTGTTTTATTGACCAACCTTTAAAAATACCAGGTTTGGTCATATTAGTAGCACTTACTATAGTACTAGTGATGGTTGACTCTCAAACTTTTTCATCAGCCGAACCTGTTGGAGCTAAAAATGTTTCATTTAAATAGTTAATTTAACGAACATTCCAATGTTAATGGTTTTCAGATGTTGTTTAATGGTCAAATGACATGCGGGTAAACAAAGTATTTCTATATTTATATAATTTAAAAAAAAATGTAAATGTTTTTTTTTTTTCAATTCTTAAATCTAAAAAATGGTATCTAATTATTTACTTTACAAAATAAACATTCACGGAATAAAAAATTAACAAGGGAAAAAACACTTCTAACGATATATTAAAAACTAAGAAAAAAACAACAACAACAAAAAAGGAAATTGTAAATATAAAACTCATTTAGGGATTTTATTAGGGATTCAGAAAGAATCTAATTATTACTTGAAATAAACATTAACATTAACAGAAATAAAGTAAATAAAAAGTAAACTTATTTTAGCTAGTTGCCAAGGCGCATTTCTTATTTTTGTTTAATTTGAAGTACTAAAATAACTAAAATTAGTAAAAACGAGACATATAAAAAACAAATAATAAAAAGTGACAAAAAAAATAAGTTATATGAAAATGAAAAAATAACAACAACATAAAAATGTTATTTAAAAACTTTTAAATTTTGCATTTATATATAATTATCTTTTCATCAACTCATAAACTCCAGTTTGGAAAACCCTGACTTGACAAACTCTAATACATGCACAAGTCATAAATCATATAAATATAATAAAACTATACCTTTTAACTATGAGTTTCTACTTTCTTTCCAAAGTAATTAATTTGCACATGCAAATTAGAATTTTTTCATTTATTTTTTATTCTTTTGATTAGAAATTAGAATTTTTATACATACATTTTTTGTATTTTGGATAACATTGACAATTGTTCTTTCATTGGGACCTCAAGACGAGCTTTACAGCTCCTGAGGAAGAAAAAAGTCCCGTATCCTTTCAAATATATCACATGTTCTGTATGAGAACAAATCGCATTGTGTGACGTGAAAGAGAGGGAGAGAGAGAGAGGAGGGAGCTGTCAAGCACCAGAGCTTTGTCTTCACAAAAACCAGATGAGAGAGAGAGAGAGAGAGAGGAGAGAGTGAGAGGAGAGAGAGAGAGAGAGAGTACTATGGTCGGTGTTGTGTGTTGTGTGTGTGTGAGAGAGACAGAGAGAGACAGAGAGATAGAGAGAGAGAGAGAGAGGTTTGGCTGACGTGGAGAGTTGCAGCGGAGTCAGTGGAGTCTTTGAACTCCTAATAAACTCACGACACACAATTTTCACTGACCGGTGAGCAAAAGTACAGCAGCTGCAGCCACAGAACAGCATGTCCTCTTTGCACCCTCATTGAGTGAATGTATATTGGAACACTTCTTGAAAGTGTGTCGTCAGTCGTGTGTGTGTGTCTGTGTGTGTGTGTATGTGTGTGTGTGTGTGTGTGTGTGTGTGTGTGTGAGTGAGGTGAGATGTGTGTGTGTGTGGGTGTGTGGATGCGTGTGCGTGTGCGTCGTTGGGTAACGTGTGGGTGTGGGTGTGTGTGTGTGTGGGTGTGTCTGGGTGTGTGTGTGTGTGTGTGTGCGGGGGGTGTGTGTGTGTGTGTGTGTGTGGGTGTGTGGGTGTGTGTGTCTGTTCTCACGGTCGCTCTGGTGAAATTACACGTTTGTTCAGTGGGAACATGAGATCATTTACTGTCATGAAACAAAAAGAGATGTTAGCAGAAGTCAGCTGCCTCTTTACGGATTCATACTGCAATTTCAGTCTGTTCCTCATGCAAAGCATCTCTTGACTTCTGAAGACTCATAGAATATTGGTGCATTTGTGTTGTTTTTGTCTTTTTTTGTAGATTGGCAGCATAATCATGATCATCTTTAGAAAGAGACATATGGAAACAACATAAGGGTGAGTAAATGAGCATTGGTGGATGACCTAGTCCTTTTAATAAGTTAAATCAAGATTTGGACTAAATTGAGAATTACGAGAATGTTTAGAATGCAAATAAACCATTTAAATTTAAACGACGGCAGTGAAAGATGCATTAGTTCAAGCCAGGGTTATTACAGTTAACTAAAGCCAAATCTAAAATCAAAATTACTATGCTTTATTTCAACTGGTTCCAAAGGCAACATTGCATTTTTTTAGTTAATTTGAAATTACTAAAATAGTAAAAAATAAATAAATAAATAAATAAACAGAATAATAAAAACTTTGCATATATATATATATGAAAAACACAACAACAGCAAAAATATTAATAAAATAAATTTTATATTTTAAAAAGTAATAAATATACCAAAAAAAACCTTTAATAGTATATTAAAGGCAGTGTTATTATAGTCAACCAAAACCATAAAAAATAAATACTTTAAAATAAAATTTTAAATAGAATTTAAAAACATTAACTTATTTTATCTCATTTCTTATTACATTTATCATTTTCAGTAGTTTAACCTGAAGTGCTAAAATAACTAAAACCATAAATACACATTTAAAAAAGCTGCATAAACATATAGAAAAAATAAGAAAAACACTAAAAAACTTAAAAGCAACAGGAAATAAAACAATTCAAAATATTAGTAAGAACTAGTATATCAAGCAAACTTAAAATAGCATTGGTTCAAGTCAGAAATTATTTTTGCATTGTTTTTCAGTTCTCTTATTAAAATCTGTGGTTAGAGATGTAGAAACAGATGTTAATTTTGGTATTAAACACACCAAGCTTTAGTGTTCAGTGTTCTGTGGGTTGCAGATGCAGACGGTGTGTGTGCATGCGTGCTTATACAAGCTCTTGAGTCAGTAGCATGTTGGTGTGCGTGCGAGTGTGTGTGCGACTGTGTGTATGTGTGTGTGCGTGCGAGTGTGTGCATATGCGTGACATGCTGTGAGGAGTAGCTTCTCATTATTGCTTCATTTTACATTCTGAACATGTGAATGTTTATCAGTGCAGTGTGTCCCTGAATAAACAGCCGTGTGCCGCCCGCTTCAGGCCCCATGTGCACTATATAGGGCGCACAGCTTGTGTTTATTGTGTATTGTGATGCATTCCTGTGCATTTAGTCATATGGCTTTCTTTACATTAGCTGATAGAGAAACAAGTCGAGCCAATAAAGTTTAACGAGAGGAAGCAATTTTCTAACCACACCTAGACGAGGCTTCGCCTGTTTCCGACGGCAACAACAGAATCGAGTTCATTTGCATAGAATGTCAGAGTAAATATTACTATTTAAAAATGATTGCTTATATGGTTTGGGTCAGTGATTCGCTGTGGGATTTTTTCAGCTGCTTTTTGCTCCAGCAGGTGAAAATAGTGTGTCTGATCATTTAGTAAAGTGAACGTTTCCTCAACAACACACATGATCTGAGGAATCATTCAGAGCCGGTTTTAAGCGGTTTTTAAAGTGATAGCTCACCATTAATGATCATTCTGTCATCATTTACTCCCTCGTGTCACTGCAAACCTCTAGGACTGACTTTCTTCTGTGGAATTTACTGCACTGAAAAAAATTGAAACCTAAAAATGATAACATTTCCAATTTGGAAGCCTGTCTCTGCCACAGAATAACAATGTTAAAAGTGTAATTGTGACTTTTTGCCTCATGATTCTGACGCTTTTCTCACAAGTTTAGTTTTTGAGTTTATATCACACAAAACACATTTTTTTTCTTGCAATTCTAGGGGGGGGAATTCAGAATAGCAAGAGATAAACTTAGAATTGCAAGATATAAACTTGCAATTGTGTGAAAAAAAAAGTCAGAATTGCAAGAAGTCAAATTTTGTCAAAAAGTCAAAGTCAAAATTTACATTTTGCAATTCACGTTTTTTTCTCAGAACTGTAAGTTTATATCTTGCAATTCTGCATTTATATCTAAAAAGTCTGAATTGTGAGATTAAAAGTCGCAATTACCTTTTTTTTAATTATTATTCTATTGTGGAAACTGACTTTTATAAAATTACCTGGTTTTATTTAAGTCACAAATACTATTTAATATCGCTGAATCAACCTAAATACATTAATTTATACCAACAAAATGAAAATCAAGTAGAAATTGTCTTGAAGAACATGCAGGTACCACTTTCAGCAGTGTGTACAAGAAATTTTAATTAATTAATTTAATTAATGTAAATTTAATTAAAATATAATATAAATAAGATAATATAATATTATATTATTTACATTTTTTTATTTTTATTTTATTTTTATTTTATTATTTTATTTTATTATTTATTTCCTTTTTTTATTTTTCTTTAATTTATGTATTTATTTTTTTTTTTTTTTTTTTTTTTTTTTTTTTATTTTTTTTTTCTTTTTTTTTTGTCTTAAGATAAAGATAATGGTGTCAAGAGTTTGGGCATCGTCGTCTCCAAAATGCAAATTTTGTCTACAATTCTGAGAGTTTCTATCTCGCAATTCTGTCTTTTTCTCAGAATTCTTTTTATATCTAGTAATTCTGAAGTTTACATCTAGTAATTGTTTTTTTTTTTTGCTTGCTGTTTGTTTTTTACCAGGGAACAAAAAAATTTATTGTGACGTTTTATATCCAATTATGATTTTTTTTTTCACTTATAAGTTTATATCGCAAAATTCTGCCTTTTTGAGAAGAAAAATAATCCGAATTGTGAGATATAAATTTTAAATTGAGAAAAGAAGTCAGAACTGTGAGATAAAAAGATTTTAAAAAAATGTATTCCAATGGCAGATTCGTTGAAATCACTGCGAGCGTTCGTAATATTTTAGTAGTTAATCATCTCTTCATCTCTCTGCTTCTCATCCATAGTTGAGCATCATTAAAAATAATTTCCTCCATCAGGCTGAGTTTTCTTCCTTTTACACACATGAAATAATAAATCATACTGTCTCTACAAAGTGATATTGATGAAGAGCTCAGACAGGTTTTGATCTTGTCTTTATTTTCGTGGTTCTGAAGACCAAAGGCTCTCGACAGCCCGGGGCTGAACAGTAGCACATGGGCATCATTTTCTCAACTTTATGTTTATAATTAAAGACGAGCTTTATTGGCAGTTGGCTGTTGCTCTATTTCTTGTTGGAAGCGAGTCAAAGTAGAATCAGCAGTTAGAGTTTGATTGATGGGTCGATGGAGCTGACGGCACATTTCTATCACACGCCTTGACGAGGCACTGACAGACGACACCACAATAAAACCTGTGAATTACACACACGCATGCATCTGCTGCGCTCCTGCAGGACCTCAGATGCCCTCGACCCCGACACACGGCTTCAGATTCAATCCCTCGTGTCCATCTTTAATGAAACACAGCAAGAGAAACTTTATGGCCTTTGGCATCGCTTTTAAAAGACTTTCAGAATCTAGAATCTTTGTGCAAATGCGAGAGCAGGAAGAAGAGCGATTGTGAGAAATGGTGTGGCGTCTGTGGCTCTGTGCCACCTGACAGAGACAGAGAGAGAGAGAGAGACAGAGAGAGAGAGAGAGAAAGAGAGAGAGACAGAGAGAGAGACACAGAGAGAGAGAGACACACACACAGGTGGAACAACACTCGCCCGCGGTGACAGCAGTTTATACAGAACACACACTATCCTGGGTTTATGTGGGGAAAAAATCACTTCTTTGCATCTCTCTGTTTGTTTATTTTATTTCATTCAGGATGGGTGGTTTCTATGGTGTACTCAGTGGTTGCTAGGGTATTCTGTGTGGTTGCTAGGGTGTTTTGGTGGTTTCTAGGGTATTCTGGGTGGTTTGCGATAGCTATAGTATTCTGGGTGGTAGCTAGGGTATTTTATATAGTTTCTATGGTTTTCTGGGTAGTTTTACAATGTTCTGGGTGGTTTCTATGGTGTTCTTGGTCGTTGCTATGGTATTCTGGTTGGTTACTATGGTGTTCTGGGTGGTTGCTAGGGTATTCTGGGTTGTTGTTGCGATTTGCTATAGTATTCGTGGTGGGACGCTAGGGTATTTATATAGTTTCTATGGTTTTGGGTAGTTTACATGTTCGGGGTGGTTTCTATGGTGTATCAGTGGTTGTTAGGGTATTCTGTATGGTTGCTAGGGTGTTCTGGTGGTTTCTAGGGTATTCTGGTGGTCGTTGCGATGCTATAGTATTATGGGGGCGCTAGGGTGGTATTGATATAGTTTTATGGTTTGTCTGGTAGTTTACAATGTTCGGGTGGTTTCTATGGTGACCAGTGGTGTGTTAGGGTCTGCTTGGTTGTAGGGTGTTCTGGTGGTTTCTTGGGATTCTGGTGGTTGCATCGCTATAGTATTCGGGGGGGTAAGGGATATTTTATTATTTGCTAGGAATTCTGGTAGTTTTACGATGTTCTGGTGGTTTCTATGGTGTACTCAGTGTGGCTAGGGTATCTGTTGGTTGCTATAGCATATTTATGTGGTTGATATTCTGGGTAGTTTTATGATGTTCTGGGTGGTTTCTATTGTGTTCTGGGTGGTTACTATGGTGTTCAGAGTAGTTGCTAGGGGATAGTATGGGTGGTGGCAATAGTATAGTATTCTGGTGGTAGTAGGGTATTTTATGTAGTGCGTAGGGTATTGGGGGGCTGCTATGGTATTTATGTAGTCTGATGGGGTATTCTGGGTGGTTGCTATAGTATTCTAGGTGGTAGCTAGGGTATTTTATGTAGTTGCTAGGGTATTCTGGGTAGTTTTACAATGGTCTTGGTCGTTGCTATGGTATTCTGGTTGGTTACTATGGTGTTGTGGGTGGCTACTAGAGTATTCTGGGTGGTTTCTGTGGTCTTCAGTATTGTGGGTGGTTGCTAGGGTTTTCTGGGTGGTTGCTATAGCTATAGTATTCTAGGTGGTAGCTAGGGTATTTTATGTAAATGCTAGGGTATTCTGGGTAGTTTTTCAATGTTCTTTGTGGTTTCTATGGTGTTCTTGGTCGTTGCTATGGTATTCTGGGTGGTTACTATGGTATTCTTGGTGGTTTCGTCGTGTTCGGTTTGTGGGTGGTTGCTAGGGTGTTGGGGGTAGTTTTACAAATGTCTGTGTGTTTTCTCTGTTTCTTGGTCGTGCTATGGGATCGGGTTGGTCACATGGTGTTCTGGGTGGTTACTAGGGTATTCTGGGTGGTTTCTGTGGTCTTCGGTGTTGTGGGTGGTTGCTAGGGTGTTCTGGGTGGTTACTATGGTGTTCTGTTTAGTTGCTAGGGTAATCTGGGTGGTTGCTATAGCTATAGTATTCTAGGTGGTAGCTAGGGTATTTTGTGTAGTTCTATAGGGTATTCTGGGTAGTTTTACAATGTTCTGGCTGGTTTCTATGGTGTTCTTGGTCGTTGGTATGGTATTCTGGTTGGTTACTAGGGTGCTCTACGTGGTTACTAGGGTATTCTGGGTGGTTTCTGTGGTGTTCGGTGTTGTGGGTGGTTACTATGTTGTTGTGGGTAGTGGCTAGGGTATTCTAGGTGGTTGCTATAGTATTCTGGGTGGTAGCTAGGGTATTTTATGTAGATGCTAGGGTATTCTGGGTAGTTTTTCAATGTTCTTTGTGGTTTCTATGGTGTTCTTTGTCGTTGCTATGGTATTCTGGTTGGTTACTATGGTGTTCTGGGTGGTTACTAGGGTATTCTGGGTGGTTTCTGTGGTGTTCGGTGTTGTGGACGGTTGCTAGGATGTTCTGGGTGGTTACTATGTGGTTGCTGGGGTTTCTGTGGGGTTCGGGGTTGTGGGTGGTGCTAGGGTGTTGTGGGTAGATTACAAGGTTGTGTGGTTTCTATGGTGTTCTTGGTCGTTGCTATGGTATTCTGGTTGGTTACTATGGTGTTCTGGGTGGTTACTAGGGTATTCTGGGTGGTTTCTGTGGTCTTCGGTGTTGTGGGTGGTTGCTAGGGTGTTCTGTGTGGTTACTATGGTGTTCTGTTTAGTTGCTAGGGTATTCTGGGTGGTTGCTATAGCTATAGTATTCTAGGTGGTAGCTAGGGTATTTTATGTAGTTTCTAGGGTATTCTGGGTAGTTTTTCAATGTTCTTTGTGGTTTCTATGGTGTTCTTTGTCGTTGCTATGGTATTCTGGTTGGTTACTATGGTGTTCTGGGTGGTTACTAGGGTATTCTGGGTGGTTGCTGTGTGTTGCTAGGGTGTTCTGTTGGTTGATATGGTGTTGTGGGTAGGGCTTAGGGTATCTAGGGGTTGATCTTCTAGTATTCTGGGTGGATAGCTAGGGTATTTTATGTAGATGCTCGGGATTCTGGGTAGTGTTGTCTTTCAAATTGATCTGTGTGGTTTCTATGGTGTTCTTTGTCGTTGCTATGGTGTTCTGGGTGGTTACTATGGTGTTCTGGGTGGTTACTATGTGGTCGTTAGGGTTGCTATGGTGTTCTGGGTGGTTTCTGTGGTGTTCCACGGTGTGTGGAGGGATATAGATGTTGGGTGGTTACTATGGGTTCTGGGTAGGTGCTACGGCTTTTTAGGTGGTTTCTGGTTGCTAGGGTATTCTGGGAGGTTTCCGGGGTTCGTGTTCGGGGTGGCTTCTGCTATGGAGGTTCGGGGGTGTTTTGGGTGGTTGCTAGACTGTGTTGCTAGGGTATTTTGGGTGGTTTCTGTGGTGTTTGGTGTTGTGGGATAATTTTATGTTTACATATGACATTATTTAGTTAAATATGCACTAATTTGCAACTGAACATTGGATAAATTCAGGCTCAAAACTCTTGTTTTGGATGCTTTCTTTCCACTAGTCTGAATGACGACGTGCTATGGAAGCAAAATAGACCTCAAAACTGACTAGTGCATGAGAAAACTCTGGCTTTAACTGTATTGTTTTACCTTAACAACCACTATTAAGTAATGGAGTAGCAAGTTATATTTAAAAATGCAATATCACCCACTTAAAGCTGCTTTTGACTTCTACATTCTCGCAACTGTACTTGAGGAAAAATCTGACTTTTGTGAGAGACAAATCGGGCATTTGGCACAACAGATATAAACAGTTTATGCAGGATTTGTGCTGACTTATTTATTTTCACTATGATCTCGTAACAATCCTGCAGGAATTATAATTATGCAACCGAACGGCAGGATGCGTAAGACTCGTCTGAGAGACGCATGTGCAAACCTGCAGAAGTGCAACAGGAAACCTATAAAAGTTATTACAATCATTTATCCTTCATCAATCCTGCGAGGCAATAAACACGTAAACAATACGATTTCCTGACTCGAACAGTCAAATTAACAGCTTTTATGGATTTCCTGAGACATGCAGCAGCATATGAATGCATACATATAACAATATTGTATTGTTATTATAATAATTTGCTCAAACTCAATACCGTGACCTTAAAGTTTTAGTAATTTTGCAGTTTTTTGTCATTTTATTTTAATTATTTAAAAAAAACCATCTATATAGTTTTAAACATTTTTATTTGAGGGGGTTTTTTTCAGTTTTAGTTTTAGTTATTTTAGTTCAAATTAAACTAATTGAAAAGGAGAAATGTTGCCTTGGTTTTTCTATTTTATTTTGGTCAAAGTTTAAAAAATTTACATTTTATTTCAAGTAACAATTTTTTTAATTTTAATTTTAATTAACTATAACAACCATGGAATTAACAATGTTTTTAACTAAATATATTTACAGTGGGTATAGAAAGGACACAGTTTTTGTTTTATCTAAAACCACTGTAAATATCTAATCATAGACATCAAAAAACGAAACCTTGCATTTAATAATAAACGTAAATATTCTTGTGAATTATTATAGTTGGTATTTTTATTTTAGTTAACTACCATAATCATAGAATGAACATGATTGCACACCTGCCTCGTAACTTACCCAAATACGACTATAAATATGTGATTTAACTATTTAATCAGGCTAACTCAAAAATCTAACCCTTGCATTTTTATAATAATAAAAAATATATATAATATTTATTTTAATTATTAATATGGCATCGTTATTTCTTGCACAGGTTTTAACTCACATGGGGACTTTTTTCAGCCAATTTTGTTGCATGCTTACCTGCCGTCTCGAACATGGCTACCCATTTTTGCATGTGTAGCATAATAATAAAACAAAATCAGTTGGTAACATTAATGAAATGAGGTTGTGTTAGGTAAAGTAACGGGAGGGGTCATGTTCAGCAGTGGCAGTGTACTTGGGTTAAACACACTCACACACACACACACACGCCACTGTGCTTCGGACCTGAACGTGCCGGGTCTATCATCGGTGCAGACTGTGTTTGCTCTCGCTGTGCCAGGGGTCAGTCTGAGGGGGTGGAGGGATGGTGGACGGTCACCCATTTATCAAAACAATCACTGCAGGCACGCTACTGTTGTGTAAATAGCAAAGTTGGGTGAGATTTTACCAGCGTGCTTTTTTCAGTCCTTTCAGAAGTCGCCGGTTTGAGTTGTGTGCTGATCTAATGAGAATGATATTTTTACAGTGAACTATTCTCATTGTGCATGAGGTGAATATGTCAGACCAGACAATGCATCTATTGGCCATGCACAAAAAAAGAAAAAAAAGGGTGAATTGCACGCATGCAAACAAAGAATGTTGAGTCAGGCTATGTAGAATGTCAAAAATAGAATTTAGCATGCCTGATTCAACTTGACTTCATTAAATTTTTCCATGCACTCTTAACCCTCAGAGGATTTTCTTTTTTTAAATAAAATCACATTGGACTAAAACAGGGTATAACAACTTCCAAACAAATAAATAAATACTTTTTTGGTCCTTTTTTTGGGACTTTATCCCCACCTTGTTACACTCCAAAAATGTCAAAAAAAATTGCTTATACATTTCTTGTTACGCTATATTATCACCAAATATTGCATTTATCTTTTTATCAGCTTGTTTTTTTCCTATTAGCACAGGTTTTATATTTCTTTCTTGAATGGGAATGATTGTAGGCCTCATTGATCTCAGTTTTTGAGTGAACATTGCTAAAATTATCCACAAAAAATGCTTTTTACACTCAAAAACTGAGGCGCATATGATCTGATCAATGAGGCATACGATCAATCAGCTCCAAAAAAGAAATACAAAACCTGTGCTAATTGACAGAAAACAAGTTGACAAAAAGATTGAATTCAAGATTTGGTGATAATATAGCAAAATGACAGATTTACAAGCAATTTTTAAATCCGTTAACACTAGATTAGGTGAAGGATTTTACGCACAAAACAAGGGTTAAAATAAAGGTCCTTAATTGGCTTTCAACATTCATGGAACCTTTTCAACGCACAAAAGGTTCTTTAAAGTGGAAAACAGTTCTTCAGATTATTAAAATGGTCTTCAGACTAAAGGAAAAAATGGTTCTTTTAAGAACTGACCACTGAAAGGTTATTTGGGGAACCAAAAATGTCTTCCTAATAGGCATGCTGAGAAAAGCCGCTTTTGGAACCTTTATTTTTAAGAGCGTGGAACTTTTTCATTGCACAAAAGGTTCTTTATAATGGAAAAAGGTTATTTAGATTATTAAAATGTTCTTCACAATAAAAAATAAATAAAAAAGCACTATTGAAATAAAACAAAAACCTCTTGTAACCTTTATTTTTAAGAGTGTAAAAGTGATTTTTTTTTTTGAATAATCATGAAATAATCACCTAGTATACGGTGAAATTTACAAAAGATATGTGGAAATAATTATTCCTGCACTAAGCACGAGGGCAGGGGGCCGAGGCATCAGGATCGACAGTGTTAGGTGAGACTTTGGCAGATTTGGCGTGCTGAAGGGACAATGCAGCGGCATATCTCAGAATGAGCCAGTGTTTGCTTTTGGCTGCGATGGGTCTCGTCTCCAGAGACGTGTTGAGAAACTCGCTCTCGGAAACACAATAAGCAGAACAAACCTTCAGCAATCGAGAAGGATGTCCGTTACAGCAGTACGGTGTGTGTGTGTGTGTGTGTGTGTGTTTGTGTGTGTTTGTGAGTGAGTGTGGTGTGTGTGGTGTGTGTGTAGTGAGTGTGTGTGTGTGTGTGTTTGTATGTGTGTGTGTGTTTGTGTGTGTCTGTTTGTGTGTGAGTGTGTCTGTCTGTGTGTGTGTGTGTGTGTGTGATGTGTTTGTGTGATTTGTGTGTGGTCTGTGTGTGTTGTGGCGTGTGTGTGTGTGTGTGTGTGTTGTCGGTGTGTGTGTGTGTGTGTGTGTGTGTGTGTGTGTGTGTGTGAGTGTCTGTATGTGTGTGTGTGTGTGTGTGTGTTTGTTTGTGTTTGTGTTTGTGTGTGTGTCTGTGTCTGTGTCTGTATGTGTGTGTTTGTGTGTGTGTGTGTTGGGTGTGTGTGGGTGTGTGGAGTGTCTGTGGTCTGTGTGTGTGTGTGTATGTGTGTTGTGTGTGTGTGTATATGTGTGTATGTCTGTGTGTGTGTGTGTCTGTCTGACTGTCTGTCTGTCTGTGTGTGTGTGTGTGTCTGTATGTGTGTGTGTGTGTGTGTGTGTGTGGTGTGGTGTGTCTGTGTGTGTGTGTGTCTGTAAGTGTGTGTGTGGTGTGAGGTCTGTTGTCTGTCTGGGTGTGTGTGGTGTGTTGTGTGTGTAGGTGGTGTGTGGGTTGTGGTATTGTATGGGCGGTGTTGTGTAGTGTGTCGTGTGTGTGTGGTGTGTTGTGTGTGGTGTGAGTGTCTGTCTGTCGTGTGTGTCTGTGTGTCCTTGTGGATGTGTGGGTGTGTGTGTGTGTGTTTATGTGTGTGTGTGTCTGTGTGTGTGTGTGGGTGGGTGTGTGAGAGAGAGTGTGTGTGTGGGTGTGTGTGTGTGGGTGTGTGTGTGTGTGTGTGTGTGTGTGTGTGTGTGTGTGTGGTGTCGTCTGTCTGTGGAGTGTGAGTGTGTTGTGTGGTTCTGTGTGGTGTGTGGGGATTGTGTGGTGTGTGTGCGTGTGTGCGTGGGGTAGGTGTGTGTGTGAGGGCTGGTGTGTTGTGTGATCGCGTTGCGTGTCAAGCAGTCACATATCGCTTTCCCTTCAGTGCATGCATGTTTTCTCAGTGTTTTGTCTGACTCAGCACGGCCCGCACCGCTGCGTGAGGTGACGCTCAGATTGATGGCTGCCTCTGGATTCCGCACGCAACTATTGTTGTCCCTCCGAGACTCGCAGAACCTCCAGAGAACGGAAGGTGATCTACAGTACAACTGCTTTCTAAGCTCCGGGGACTCGTGCGCTTGCGTGAGGCGGTGCGCTTTGATGTTCGCCGCTCACCTTCATCCTCACGCCGCTCGGGTCGTGACAGAAATATGAATGAAGTGTATTGTTCCCCGCGGGGATGAGCTCATTCATGCTAAAGCTCACGACTGACGAATTCCCTGCTAAACAAAATAACAAATCTCTAAAACCAGCCTAAGCTGGTTAGTTTTAGCTGGTCAGCAGGCTGGTTTTAGAGGGGTTTTGACCACTTCTTTAGGCTAAACCCAGCTACTTTAAGCACCGCTTAGGCTCGTCAGCAGTTTTTTTCAGCAGGGTTGCTGCCTGTGTTTGGATGATCGAGCTGCTAGCAGATCCTGCTGTAGATTCACACATCATGCAATTAAAGAAAAGCTCAGTTAATTACAGCGACCTACAGTGAACAATAGAAACAATAGAGTTAGACGCCATATTGAATTAACACAGATGAGTCTTTACAGTGTAAAAGTCAGATCACGTAACATTCAGCAGTGTTGTATCTAGTTAAAGTTCTTTTCTGAAACATGTTTCATCGGTATGTTGTTAAACAACCGTTCAATCCACTGAACTCATTTTCATTCATGTCTCAAATTAAACATGCGTCTGAAATCACATACTGTCTGAGTAGGTTCTACATTTTAATTTGACTTAAAACTATGGTCAGGTTGGAAAGATGTATTGATTAATGCTATGATGACACCTAACGTATTGGAGGTCAGTGAGAATACAAGTCAGACAGTGAACACAGCATCTGTATTGATGGTAAATTTGTTGAAATTAATACAATTGTCATTTACAATAAAACCAAGTCTAATCTAAAAAAAATATATATATCTATATGATAGTATTGTACAAGTTTGATACATGTTTAGCCTATATAATAATTCAATTTACAGCACCTTCATAAATTGAATAAAACTTTTAAAAAAGCAAAAACACATGGATGAATATTCTTTGCTCATCACTTTGTAGTTTATTTTTTACTTTTTTGTAGAAAAGGTGCATCGCCAAAAAGACAACATGCCAACGCCATGAGGCCTCGAAAAAAATATGTTTTTATAGAATGATGAAATTATTACTGTCTGCCATGTTATTACTGTCACATGACCGGGGAGTTTTTGCATACTATATAGTAGAGAAGAGTTCAATTTTGAATGACATGAAGGTCTATTTTCATTTGGAAATTGTTAGTAAATTTCACAATTAATTACAAAGGAAATGGCAAGTGACGCGTTCAATTAATTAAACGTGAAAAGGATGATTGAAAGTATTTTCTTGTCAAATGTTTTATATAAATTTATATAAAACGTTGCATATAAAACAGTGTGGAAATATCAAGGAATTTTACAATTGTGATTTCCTGGACTTGGAAAAAAATGTTGTGCAAATAAAATATTTCATGGAAATCTTTACAGTGAAACTAAACGTTTCCAGTAATGCTCAGCTCTATCATGTTTACTAGAAATCACTCTTTTGTGAGTTCAGTCTCTGTTGGTTTATATTCATTTCTGTGTACTCTGCTGTGCTTTACTGAAGGTGAAGGTCGTTTAATTAGGAGTACAAATCCATTTATATAACACACACACACACACAGACAGAACTCTTACCTGAAAACCATTGATTATATGGCCAGCGCTGAAATTTCCCTCGAAATTCAGTATAACCTACAATACACACAATACAATACAATACAATCTGGATTAAGGTGCATTAAGACCCCGTTTACACCTGCTTTTTTTGTCTCAGGTGATTGGCAAAGTGTTCAACACAAAATACAGTGTACAGATGTAAAACCTTTGAAGATTTGCCATTCAAATTATGCTGTATCGGTGGACCACATTAAAGTCATATATAAAACGTATCTTTTTTGATGGGGCCCGTTTGGCTACAGAACTTTCTTCTCCGTTAACAAACAATTCTTATTTTATTATCATCTCATATATAATATATTATAGATATATCTTATATAGATAGATATATAATAATAGATATGAACAATTGTTGCATATATATACAGTGGGTATGGAAAGTATTCAGACCCCTTACATTTTTCACTCTGTTATACTGCAGCCATTTGCTAAAACCATTTAAGTAAATTTTTTCCTCATTAATGTACACACAGCACCAAATATTGACAGAAAAACACAGAATTGTGACATTTTTGCAGATTTATTAAAAAGAAAAAACTGAAATATCACATTTACATAAGTATTCAGACCCTTTGCTGTGACACTCATATATTTAAATCAGGTGCTGTCCATTTCTTCTGATCATCTTTGAGATGGTTCTACGCCTTCATTTGAGTCCAGCTGTTTTGATTATACTGATTGGACTTGATTAGTAAAGCCACACACCTGTCTATATAAGATTTTACAGCTCACAGTGCATGTCAGAGCAATTGAGAATCATGAGGTCAAAGGAACTGCTGAAGAGCTCAGAGACAGAATTGTGGCAAGGCACAGGTCTGGCAAAGGTTACAAAAAAATTTCTGCTGCAACTTAAGGTTCCTAAGAGCACAGTGGCCTCCATAATGCTTAAATGGAAGACGTTTGGGACGACTAAAACCCTTCCTAGAGCTGGCCGTCCGGCCAAACGAAGCTATCTATTTTTTTTAGGGGGAGCAGAGGCTTGGTGAGAGAGTTAAAGAAGAACCCAAAGATCACTGTGCTGAGCTCCAGAGATGCAGTCGGGAGATGGGAGAAAGTTGTCAACCATCACTGCAGCCCTCCACCCGTCGGGGCTTTATGGCAGAGTGGCCGACGGAAGCCTCTCCTCAGTGCAAAACACATGAAAGCCCGCATGGAGTTTGGTGAGATGGTGAGAAATACATTCTCTGTTCTGATGAGACCAAGATATAACTTTTTGGACTTAATTCTAAGCGGTATGTGTGGAGAAAACTAGGCACTGCTTATCACCTGTCCAATACAGTCCCATCAGTGAAGCATGGTGGTGGCAGCATCTGTGGGGGTGTTTTTCAGCTGCAGGGACAGGCGACTGGTTGCAATCGAGGGAAAGATGAATGCGGCCAAATACAGGGATATCCTGGACGAAAACTTCTCCAGAGTGCTCAGGACCTCAGAATGGGCCGAAGGTTTACCTTCCAACAAGACAATGACCCTAAGCCAAGACTAAAAACCGAAAGGGCGTGGCTCCCAAACACAACTCGTGTGCTGTTTGATGGGCCACGCATAGACAGTGACTTAACCCAAGGTGGCATCTCTGGAGGACCTCAAACTGGAACTGTCCACCCAACCAACGGTTTACCATCCAACAGACAACCATGGACGAGGATCTTTGACCACGGAGGAATGGCAGAGGATACCAAATCCGGTGGGAAAAAACAATTGTGTGAATCTTTCCCAAAAAGAGCATGGCTGATAGATCAAAGGGTGATTCTACTAACTACTGAGCAAAGGGTTGAATACTTGGCAACATGTGCTATTTCGTTTTTCTTTTTTAAAAACGCAAAATCGTCCACATTCTTGTGTTTTTCTGTCACTATGGGGTGCTGTGTGTACATAAATGAGAAAAAAAAATAACTAAATGATTTTAGCAACTGGCTGCAATATAACAAAAAGTGAAAAATATAAGGGGGTCTGAATACATTCCGTACCCACTGTATAATTATATATGTACGTTTGATTTTTTTTTTAAAGTAATAAAAGTAATAGTTTGATAAAAGTAATCTAAAGAGTAGTCAGAATGCATTAACTAAAATGAGTAATCTAGATTACATTACTAACTACAGTTTTCATCATGTCATCTGTAATCATGTAACAGTGTGTCGTGTGTGTGTGTGTGTGTGGTGTTGTTGTGTGTCTGAGAGTGTGAGGAGAATGTTGTGTGTGTGGTAGTGTGTTGTGTGTGTGTTATGAGAGTGTGTGGGTGTGTGTGTGGTGTGAACGCATTTACGTAATGTGTGTGTTGGAGGGTGAGAGGTGTGTGTGAGTAAGTTGTGGGTTGTGTGTGTGTGGTGTCTTTGGGGGAACAAGGGGTTAGTGTTGTGTGTGTGTGTGTGTGTGTGTGTGTGTGTGTGTGTGTGTGTGTGTGTGTGTGTGTGTGTGTGTGTGTGTGAGAGAGAGAGTGTGAGAGGGAGTGTGTGTGTGTGTGGGTCTGCTGTGTGTGTTGTGTGTGTGCGGTAGTGTCTGATGAGTGGGAGAGTGGGATGTGTGGGGTGTTTGTGTGGTGGTGTTGGGTGTGTGTGTGTGTGTCGGGTGAGAGAGTGTGTTGTGTTCGTGGGCATTGTATATAAGTATATACTGTATATATATATAATTTCTGAATTGTTTATTTATTTTTTCAGCTCAGGTGCATTGAGGGCCATGAGTAAAAAAATGCAGAATTTTAAACACATACTTTCAAAAGGCTCCTGCTAAAAACAAGAGTTACGTGCATCTTTAAATGAAAATGACTGCGTTTTGTAACAGTTCAGATGTGCTAAACCATTCGGAGCAGATGTGATGTTTGTGTGTTTCTGTGTCATGTCACAGTAACGTACATGACCTCTGACCTCCATCCCTTTCAGCCGGTGGGAAGCAGAAGGCCGTGTACAGGTCATGGTAAAATGTCATGAACCTCAGCTGCTCCTAATCCTATTAAGTCGGCTGGTTTAGGGCACACGCGAGGTCTGCAGCCAGACACACGACTCCTGCCTCAATCATCTGAGAGTGTGAGCCGATTTCACCAGGAAACATAAAAACAGCTGCACTTAGCAGGGCTTTCAGCCTTGGCGAAAAGAGTTACGGGGGCATCAGAAATATGCTTGCATGTGTTGGTTACAAAACACATGAATATAAGTGTGTTAAAAGTTTAAATAGATATATTAATGCATCTATTCTGATGCAGTGATGAGTTTGCAGATATATTAACATGCACTGGGATGCATGCGTGTCTTTCTGTCTATCATCAGGTAACTGGAGGTGTGCACTGTGCGGTTACAGGTGCAGAACATCAGAGCATCAGCTCTTCCTGCTCCGGATTGCGTGCCAGCAGGTCGTTTTCTCATGCCGTTCTTCAAACACGACACTTCAAAAACCTCTCGCTCCATTCAGTGCTGTTCCTGCCCACAAAAACACAAACATGACACTGATGGGTGGACGGCCCTCGCAGTGAACCCTGCAGGTAAGAGCTGGACGTGTTCACACACACAGGCACGCACATGAACACACTGCAAATACTGCATGACATCTGTAAAGAGAAACTGATTCAGGTTACATAATCTTACACATGCATGTTTTTAATTTTAAATCATCTTAGCTTCGAGAATATTAGCACAGACAAACATTTAAGATTATATATATATATCTTACAGTATGTATGCATTCATATTAAATAAAAAATATAAATAATTTCCACCTTAGCCTCAAAAATATTTGCACACATACTGTCTGTCTCAAAAATATCACTACACACACACACACACACACACATACACACACAAACAAACAAACACACACACACACAAACAACACCACACACACTCACTCACACAGTTACCGGATGTACAGATTACATGATGAAAATTGTAGTTAGTAATGTAATCTAGGTTACTCATTTTAGTTAATGTATTCTGACTACTTTTTAGATTATTTTTATCAAGCTATTACTTTTATTACTTTTTTTAAAATCAAACTTACCATTAAACACCATACTGATATAAATAAACAAAGAGAGAAAATATATTTTAAAAAAATTATATCAACCTCATAAAATGCTTTAAAAATTAGTGAGTTGATCAGCTAATTAATTAAATTAAAAAATGTAAAATAAAAACAATTTAAACACTTGAACACTAAAAATACAAATATTGTATTTGTTTACCTGCATGTCAATGTGACCAATAAGCAACTGTAACATTAAATGGGTGTTACATTATTGAAATATTAACTTCTCAGAGATATTAAGTAAAATATTTATGTCAAATTGGGTGTACATGACAAACACATTTGGGAATCCCTGCATTATATGAGCAACCAATAATAAACATGAAAACAGTAATGACATTACACGCCAAAAGTCTTCCAGGTCTGAAATATGTTTGTCCAGACTTTCAGAATCCAAGAGTTTCTTGAGTATTGCATAATATTGTTTCATAAATGGTCTAATATCTTGAGAGGTTGGCTTTCCCTCAAATAAGAAGTGTGTGTGTGATTCGTGTGGGTGTGTGTGTGTGGAGCGTGAGTGCGCGATTTTTGTGACAAATGAGGCATAAATGGTATAATGACAAAGGTTTTATGACAGGTAGTACAAGGAGAAGGGACTTTTCAGGACATTACCCCAGGGCCCCACTTTTCAAAATGCTCATAAAATCACACAGAATGGAGTGTATTGAAAATCTGAAAATGCACAAAGTCTAGGTAGGTTTAGGGGTAGGGTTGGTGCAGGGCAATAGAAAATACGGTCTGTACAGTATAAAAACAATTACGCCTATGGGATGTCCCCACTTTTCACAAATGTAAAACTGTGTGTGTGTGTGTGTGTGTGGTGGTGTGTGTGTGGTGTGTTGTGAGTGTGTGTTGTGTGTGGGTGTGTTGTGTGTCGTGTTTGTGTGTGTGTATGTTGGTGAGGTGTTTGTTTGTTTGTGTGTGCGTGTGTGTGTGTGGGTGTGTGTGTGTTAGTGTTAGTGTGAGTGTGTGTGTGTGTGAGTGTGTGTTTGTGTTTGTGTGTGTGTGGTTGTGTGTGTGTTTGTGTGTTTGTGGTTGTGTGTGTGTGTGCCTAAATAGATAAAATCTCTCTTTCTCAGGGTTCTTCTTCAAAATAACTCACACACACCATTATCTGCTTTATATCCTGTGTTCTCTCTCTCTCACACACACACACAAACACGCGTCTGGCAGTAAAGGTGGCGCGGCAGGTGCTCGAGTGTTGCGGTGGATGAAGCTTCCACTCATTGAGTCTTCATCTTGTGAGATTCCTTGAGTTTAACTGCTGAAGGAAAGCAAATGTGTCTTGCTCCTTAGTTTGTCCGTGACACGGACACAGCGGATCCAAACACACGCAGACTCTGCATGCCTACATACTGATGAAGTGTTCGAACTTTAACAAAGCTGGATTGTTCTGAGTTCAGTCTCGGCTGGCGCAGTAACTTATGCATCTTTTCACAAAGATAATAAGGGGAACCAATGCAAGCGCATCGATGTTTTGGATTTTGGAAATTTTTTTGTATTAATTTGCTTGTGTGTGATATTTGGATTTTGCTTATGAAGCATAATACTTTTTTTTAAATTATTATTTGCCTGACAAAACAGATTTGACTCTTTAGGTAGAATTTGTATTTTCAAAAACTCTTGGACTCTAGATTTCTCACTATTGGCCCCTAATTCACTTATACTAAATTATCAACCAAATGTATAAAGGTTCAAGCACTTACAATCACACTGGTGTCACTTACTTAAAGTCTTTAATGCAGATAGTATTCGAATGCATGAATTATTGTGTTGTATGCAACTTATAATGCATTGTATGATTTCATGAATAATTGTAACCACATTTAAAATACATTATAATACTCATTGTTATAGAAAGTATAATGCATTAAAACACATGACAAACAAACCTTATAATGCATTTGGTTGCAATTATTTATGAATGGATATAAGGTCCATTACAAGGCATAATTAATGCATTATACATAAAGGCTTTAAATAAAGGGTTACCATAACATTAAAACATTTCAATACAGAAATCAGCCTACAGAAGCCTTTGATATAAATGCTTCTCATGACAGATAGATTAGACTTCAAATGTCTGATTGCCAATGCATTAGCTATATAAATTTCTATATATTTCACTAATGTTCAATTTCACCATCATTTCTGTTCAATGCATGTGATTCAGCTGGTGTTCTGGTGATAATTAGTGATTAAATGAAGGTTAGTTGTCCTATAGTTGACACAGGTGTCCTGACAGAGGATGCACAGGTGTTCCACTAACACTAGATCTGTTGTTATATTTCTTTACAATAAATCACACTTGCTTTGATTTGGTGACATTCACGCATTTTGAGTGTGATTGCATTGTCCAGACTGGCCTCGGTTGCACCGGTTGCCGTGATTCATGCGGAATGTGTGTCACAACTCCCAGTTCACACGCGAGGAACCGGATTACAGTCAGAGAGGCGAGTCACGGCTCTGAAGCGGGATTAAGCGGGCTGAGTTTGCGTGGTGTCGAACTGACCGATCGCATGATTTCAAAGGACCAAAGATCCGGTTCATTCGCAGCGCAAAAGTCCGCGCCTTCGTGCTGAAGAAAGAGAGCCGCCTTCGCGTGACTAACCGAGCAGATTTAGGATTGTCCCGAAGCGCGAGCCCACCCCTAGCAGCGCTCTCACGCGAACACACGAGACACGGGCCGAGAATGCATGTGAAGAATATGTGCATATGCTAAAGAAGCTTTAAGAACCTTTTTATGCAATGCAAAGCGCGTTAAAGGCTCTTAATGAAAGCATCAGTGCCAATAAAACGGTATGCAGTGTAAACATTTCAAACAGTAGTATGCATGCATTCTTGTCAGTTCATGTTTAGAGCACATTGCATTTGTTTTTCCATATATCATCTTAAAAATAAAGGTTCCAAATGGGATTTTTTTGTGCAGGGCAATTTGCATAGAAAAAAAACATTATGTTTCCCCAAAAGCCCTTACGATTAAAGTGTGAAGAACATTTGGAAAGGTTCAGTGGATGTTAAACGTTATGCCATCAATGCCAATAAAACAGTGTGCAGTATAAACTGTATAAACTCTTGTCACTGTCAGAATAAAGCTACAAAAGCTGTCACTTTTCAAAAGTTACACCTTTGTACATTATTTAACCCCTAAAAGGTGCATATAAAAGTACATATTAGTACCGAAAGTTTCTGTATTAGTATCTAAATGGTACATATTATACCTTTTGAAAGGGTATCATTTGGAATAAAAAGTTTTTTTTAATAACAGTTTTTACCTGTCAAGAAAAACAAAAATAGGCCTAGCTGTTTCCAGTTCATGTTTCAAGCACATTGCATTTGTTTTTGCACAATAAAATATAATATAACATAACATAACATAATATAATCGTCGCCAATATAATCTAGCATAATTATATCTATATATATCTATTTCATTGGACAACCTGGGTTGTATATAAATAAAATTGCATAATAATATAATAGCCATATATAATAGAATAATCAGGAAACATCATGCAAAAATGTGTACGGTATAAAACGCGTTTGTATTTTGTTGCAACTTTTTTAGGTTTTGCATGCTGTCTTTCTTTACTTTCTGTTTTCAGAAACACCTCACCAGGGAACTTCAAAGCACCTTCAGAGATCCTTAATTACACGAGCAATCGGCATGTATAATTAGGGTACTTAAGAAGCCGCTCGCGCTGACCCGGGATCTGTTCCTCGTCTGTGATCAACTGAAGACCGTCAGACCTCCCAATACGATGGTATGCATCATATGAAGAGTTAAAGCAAATGTGAATGATTGATCGGTGCGACCAGAGCATCTCATTCTCATTCGGCGAGATGCTTCAGAAAGTCGGGATGCAACCCGAAATCAAGCGCGTGCATTAAATGAATCCGTCAGAAAGTGCTTTATCTCTTCTTGCAGCTTTGAACTGGCAGAGAGTGTTAGGCGATGGCAAAGTGGCCTCGTTTGCCCTCTCCCCCCTCCAGCATCCTCGCGCGCTCTCACGCAACGTGGCCAATCTTTAACCCGCGCGCCACAGGTGCACGCACGCGATGCTGTTTGATGAGTTAATCGTAGCGTGTTTCAAAGCGTGATAACAGTCTGAGGTGACCACAGCCTATGGAGGTGACCGAGATTCTTACAACCGCAGAGCAAACAAATCAGTTCAGCTGGTTGAATGTAACTCGTGAAGCGGGTCGGTCTCTAACATGCGCTGCATTTCAAGGTCACACGATTTTACTCCATTCTGGCGGCTTTTCCTGTTGACATGGTGAATGAGATGTATGAAAAATGTGTGCAGGAATCTGCAGCAGGGCTGTGTGACACACACACACACACACACACATCTTTGCACGCGATGCTCTACCTGTTGCTTAATGAGTTACGAGCGCGTGCCAGGCGAACATGACCCTACAAATCAACGCAAAACTCTTTCTTTCGTCGATTTACTCTTCGGCGAATATGCAGGCAATTATCAGATGTGTTGCAACAAACAGTTTAATTAGTCTATAATTGCTGAAATTGTCAAACAGATTTATGGCGCTGACCTACTGTTAATCAACATGTCTGTCTTTCTTTCTTTATACTTATTTACACATTTGCATTAAGCCTGTTGTTGTGCTGTATATAATTTTTCTATTTCTCGATCTATAATTTGCATTGCGCATTTATTTCTCAGTCTGTGCATTGATTAGTATTTTCTAAAATATGTTGTAAAATATTATCATTATCACATCACGTCAAAAATATTGCCAAAAACTAATTTATATCCATATATTTCAAGGGTCTTTTAAAGTTTGACATTTATTTATGTATTACTTTGAATGCATAAATCTATTATTATAATTGAATCTATCTATATTAATAAATAAGTCATCTAGTTTAATACATCTATAGTAATAAAGGCTCTGTAAGGGTTCATCCATTGTTCATCATTCATGTTTTTTTTAATGTATTTATATATAATCAATCATTGAGATATGTGTGTGTTTGGAAACGGAAGAGAACTCAGTCTCAGTAATCATTCTCGCAGTTTTTCGTTTTCTCCGTTAATGTTAAGTGTAATCACACTTAATAATCGATCACCCTTAATCTCACTCTTATCTCTGATTCTCTTCCATTAACAAAGCCTCCGGCGTTTATGACGTCACGAGAAGAGCAACCAATCGCCACGAGCTCTTCTCTATAAAATATGTCCCGCGCTGGAATACTGCAGCACTCCTCTGAAGCGAATTGACTGTGGACAGACAAATTCAGCTGAGAAGAGGTGAAAGATTCGTTGGATCGCTCGGGGTAAGACTAATGTCAATGATCCTTGCTTATAGAGGATATTTGATTATATTTGCAGATGCCATTTGAACATTATTACACAAAAAAAAGAAAAAAAACTCACTCTACTTCTTTTCTTCTTTCTTGTTCTTAATGTGCATGAGTTTTGAGATAATATACATGTGTATTAAAAAAAGAAAATGTATGTGTGCCGTAAATTATGATATCTATCTATAATTTTTTTTTTTAAATGTGGGTATTATATATAATATATATAGACTTATAATAGTATAATGTAGAGTATATCTCTAATGTAGGTATATATGTAACTTTTTTTAAATGTGTGGTATTATGATATATATAAGGATATATAGATATATATAGAGGTATATAGTGATTTTTTTTAAAATGTGGGTAATATATATATATGTAATAGATTTTTTTACATTTGGGTATATATGTATAGAATGTTTTTTTTTTAATGTGGTATAATATCTATATATATATATGTAAGATTGTATTTTTTTTAATTGGGTATAATAAGATATGTATATTGTATTTTTTTTAATGTGGGTAGATATGTCTAGATAGTCTTTTTTTTACACATGTGGGTATATATATATATAGTTATATATATATATATAGTCTACATACACACACACACAACTGCATGCATGCATACTAGAAAATGACGAACATGTTATATGGCGAGTTTATTCAGAAAGCTTTTTTCAATATATCACTGTATGATCTAGAAATGTATGTTTGCACTGCATGTATGTGTCTCAGATATGTGCTCTGCCCTTGAGACAGATCGCTCCACGTGTAGTTTATCATTAATGAATTTCACAAAATGTAAATAACCACACAGCGTGCATTGATTAAACTGCAAAAATAGATCAGTTAGCTGCATGCATGCACTAAAAAACTCATGCATGCATATGCAATGCAACATTGCCAAAAAAACAGGTTGCAGAAAGACACACCTTTTTCAGTTTCATTCGTGTAAGACGTGTTACTGCACTATTCTCTCGCTCTCTAAGGTTAACAGTCAGTCTTATTGATTGCTCCTTTGTTTTAAACAGGTAACCTGTTCATTGTCTGCAAGAGCAAAGATTGTTGAGAGATAGCCATGCCTCTTACGGTTCTTCCCATGTTGGGCCCGATTTCTGTGTCTGAGAGCCTCGTGGCCATCATCACGATATGTGTGGTGTATCTGCTGATGCGCCTCATGCGTACTAAGATCCCTGAAGGGCTCCAGAAGCTGCCGGGACCGAAGCCTCTTCCCATCATCGGAAATGTCCTGGAAGTGGGAAACAACCCACATCTGAGCCTGACCGCTATGAGTAAGTGCTACGGCCCCGTCTTTCAGATTCAGATCGGCATGCGTCCCGTTGTAGTACTCAGCGGAAACGATGTGATCCGTCAGGCCCTCCTCAAACAGGGCGAGGAGTTCGCCGGACGTCCGGATCTCTATAGCAGTAAGTTCATCAGCGACGGAAAGAGCCTGGCCTTTAGTACGGATCAGGTGGGTGTTTGGCGCGCCCGTCGCAAACTGGCCCTCAGCGCCCTGCGAACCTTTGCAACGGTGCAAGGCGAAAGCTCAGAGTATTCATGTGCCCTTGAGGAGCACATCAGCAAGGAAGGTCTCTATCTGATTGAAAGGCTTCATAATGTCATGAAGGCCAACGGGAGCTTCGATCCCTTCCGGCACATCGTGGTGTCTGTGGCCAACGTGATCTGCGGGATTTGCTTCGGACGGCGCTACAGCCACGACGACGACGAGCTGGTGAGCTTGGTCAACCTGAGCGACGAGTTCGGGAAGATCGTGGGAAGCGGCAATCCTGCGGATTTCATCCCTTTCTTGCGTATCCTGCCCAGCACAACGATGAAGAAGTTCGTGGCCATCAATGCTCGCTTCAGCAAGTTGATGAAGAAGATCGTCAATGACCATTACAACACCTTCGACAAGGTGGGGTGATCTCAGACGTGTCCGTCAGTGCTCTTTCTATTTGGTGCACCGTGTAGCTCATCATATGTGATATTTATTTCAGGACAACATCCGAGACATCACCGATTCGCTCATCAACCACTGCGAAGACCGGAAACTGGACGAGAACTCAAATGTCCAAGTGTCCGATGAGAAAATCGTTGGAATCGTCAATGACCTCTTCGGAGCTGGTGAGTGCTGGGATAGCCCAACAATTTTCTGTCTCCAATCTCTGCATGATATTAAAGCGTGTCTATGCTCATTGACAGGTTTCGACACTATCAGTACGGCTCTGTCTTGGGCGGTCGTCTATCTAGTGGCCTACCCTGAGATCCAGGAGCGACTGCAAAGAGAGCTGAGTGAGTATCTCTCTCTATGTCTGTCTGTCTAGATACACTCTTAAAAATTAAGGTTCCAAAAGACGGTTTTTCACAGTGATGCCAAAGAAACTCTTAAGAAAATATTCTTCATAACTGGATTTTTGCAGTGATGCCATAGAAGAACTATTTTGGTTCCCCAAAGACCTTTCAGTGATCAGTCCATAAAAGTAGTCAGAAGAACATTGTAATCATTTAAAGAAACTTTTTTTCACTATAAAGAACCTTATATGTCTCCTTTATTGGCATTGATGGTTCCATGAAGAACTTTTCCTGTCCATAGAACCTTTCTGATGCAAAAAAAAAGTTTCTTAAAGTGGATACAGGTTCTTCAGATTATTAAAATGTTCCACACAGTAAGAAAAAAATGGCTCTTTTAAGAAATGATCACTGAAAGGTTCTTTTGGGGAGCCAAAAATGGTTCTTCTATGGAATTGCTGAAAAAAACAGCCTTTTGTAACCTTTATTTTTAAGAGTGCATGATTGTTAAAGGTTCTTCGTGGAACCACTGATGCCAATAAAGAAGCTTTGTTTTTAAGAGTCTAGATCTAAAATCCAGTCTAAAATCTTTCTAGGGGAAAAGATCGGATTGGACCGAACGCCACGTTTGTCAGACAGAACGGACTTGCCGCTTCTCGAGGCCTTCATTCTGGAGATCTTCCGCCATTCGTCCTTCCTTCCTTTCACCATTCCTCACTGGTGAGTTGAGAACGGCGTCATTGCATTAAATAAAACCACATGTGAATTGAGTTACCGAAGATGGACGCCTGTAAACAATGTTGCTGTGTTTACCAAAGATGGCCGTGCCAATGACTGCTTGTGTTTTTCTCTTTCAGTACATCTAAAGACACGTCGCTCAATGGATATTTCATTCCCAAAGACACCTGTGTGTTTGTAAACCAGTGGCAAGTCAACCATGACCCGTAAGTTTCTCGTAGTTACTTAAATGTGGACGGTAAATGGTGCAATGCGCTCTTGAACGAAGCTGAACCATCTGTTTCTTCTTGCAGAGAACTGTGGAAGGATCCGTCGAGCTTCAACCTCGACCGATTCCTCACCGCGGACGGTACTGACCTGAATAAGATGGAAGGAGAGAAGGTGTTGGTTTTCGGGCTTGGGAAGCGGCGCTGCATTGGAGAGTCCATCGGACGTGCCGAGGTCTTCCTGTTCCTAGCCATCCTTCTCCAGAGGTTAAAGTTCAGCGGGATGCCGGGAGAAATGCTGGATATGACGCCAGAGTATGGGCTGACCATGAAACACAAGCGTTGTCTGCTGCGCGTCACGCCGCAACCCGGCTTCGAATTCCCCGGCACTGCGCCGTGATCTGACAGAAAGGTCATCACAGTTTGAGCTGAAATCCGTAGCGCTGTCACTTGCGATTCTGGTTCGGTCCAAACCTCGCCGTCGGCTCGCAATGCCAAATATTTGAAAGATGTTTGACTATGATGCAGGCCAAAGCATGCGGTGCATTTTACTGCAGTTATTTCTACCATGCTGGACCGCAATGCTCATAACCCAGAGTCTGCATGTGGCTTTATCGTGTACATACATCTATGTTTGCACATGCACGTTTGCATGGGTTCATCCTTTCAAAACTCGAATGCTGATGCTGATAACATATTTGTGCTTCCAAATATTGTGCACAGATAACACTGAGTGCCTGCTGCAGCTCATGCGCCTTATGCTGCTTTTGTGCCAGTTTATCAAAAGAATGTCTTCTTTTGTCATAAGCTTAATACAGATTCCTCAAATCTGCTGGACGACATACACTGAAGCTATTTTCTGTTTGATTACGATCCCAAAATGTGATCCACTTGTAAATGTACAGCCACTTTTACTGTCCACATTTTCCATGTGCCTGATCTTATACGTTTGTACAGACTGCTGAAGATTTATATATACTTTTTTGTATTTATCAAGGTGCTTCTGGACATTCGATATCATTCTAGATCAAATTTTCTTCCCTGAATGATGTTTTTGTTGTTTAATTGTCTCTATGTCATGATACTCTTTGTGGTGCTTAATGTTTTGTATAATGAAGGATGTCATGAAATTAATGTCTGAAGTACTACAATTAATAATTCCTGCAAATATGATCTCATATCAGCTCTGCCAGCAGGGGCATTGTTTTTGCATAGCCTATTTATGATTGCTAAATGAATAATAAAACTTTCATTGTGAATGCGTCTGTCTGTCTCTATTTAAAGAGAGTTACAGAAATGTATCTAAAATCAAGACTTTTCTGTAAATCACTGATTGATTTATTGATGTACTGTGGTAGTAGTTATGGAATCAACTGGTTATACCAGGGCTGCCCAAACTCGGTCCTGGAGGGCCGGTGTCCTGCAGAGTTTAGCTCCAACTTGCCTCAACACACCTGCCTGGAAGTTTCTAGTATGCCTAGTAAGAGCTTGATTAGCTGGTTCAGGTGTGTCTAATTGGGGTTGGATCTAAACTCTGCATGACATCAGCCCTCCAGGACCGAGTTTGGGCACCCCTGGGTTATACCGTAGTAGTGAATAATGACCATATTTATCTAACACTGCATACATGATTCTCAAAGTTACTACAAAGAAAACCATGGAATTATGAAAATATGTGGTTTTATTGTAGGATCCAACAAACAAATATAATATTACCATTGCACATAAAAAAAAAAATCATGGAATTGTCAATGTATGGTGTTAAAAAAAGGTAAAACCACACAATGTTGTTGTTTTTGTGAAATACGTTCAACTTTTCTGTTAATGTAGGGTAATGTTTCTTGTGCTCAAATCTCTTATGGTGTTCCACAGGGTTCTATTTTGGTTCCTCTTCTTTTTGCATTAAATATGATTCCTCTTGGTCCTATTATACAGAGACACCACTTATCTTATCATTTCTACACTGATGACACTCAGCTCTATGTTCCTGTTAAAGATAACAGCGGTTCTTTGTCCAGTTTGTTTGATTGTCTGCATGACATAAAATGTTGGATGGACATGAATGTTTTACAGCTAAACAATGACATAGCTGAAATATTCATCTTTGGCCCATCAGTTCTGTTTCTCACCCCGTATATACTGCTTTAACACTGCTTCGATCATCAGTTAGGGTTGAATCTAAACTCCGCAGGTATCTGGCCCTCCAGGAATTGAGTTTGACACGCCTGATCTAATCAATTACTACTCTCAGTTCCTCTCGTTTTGATCGGGCTTTCTCGATGGCTGCTTCTATAGTCTTCCTCTCTATATTAGATCCGCTCCTTCTATTTCTATGTTCAATTCCTCTTTGAAGACCTATTTTTATTCTTCCTGAGGGTGTAAATTTTGCATTTGCACATTTGTGTTTTGTATATTGTCTAGTCTTTTATTTTGATTTAATTCTGTTTTATATTTCCTGTACCGCACTTTGGTTTCAACATCTGATGTTTTTACATGTCCTTTATGAATCAATTAAACTCAACTTTATTCCAGCAGAAGTGTCGCTCGCCGGGTGTGATGCCATCGACGCTTGACAGCAAACAAACAAACACACGCAGTAGTTTCTAGTTGACAGAAAACTCACTCACATCAGGTAAGCGACTGGTTGTTTTATTTTAGGATGAGTTATCGGTAATTTGAGAAGACCAGCATGAGATGATAAACACGAAAACGCTAGTTTCTGATTTGGCATTTACCTGATGAATTACACAATCACTCACTATTGCTTTACAGTCACAGTAAAGTACCGTTTTTTTGTTTTGTTTTGTTTTTACAGACGTACCACGGTACAGTGATCTCATGTGGTAATACTATGGTACTTGGAAATATATTTACATGGAACTCCTTCCATGTACTTCCAAGAATACCATGATACTTTTTTTTGTAAGTGACACAGTAATTCTTTAAAGCAGTGTTTTTTCAATCTGGACAAGAAAAAAACAAAAACAAATATATAATAAAAACGATAGAAATAATTCAATAAAAGTTAGTTAAAATAAAATTATGCAAATTAAGTTAGCCATAAAAATTAGGTTAAAATAAATCATACCAATTAGATTAAAATAAATAAGTTAACAATAAAAATAGATTTAGATAAATAAATAATACATTTAACAGTACCGAACTAGATTGTGTAGCCAAAAACCTAATGTACCTTAATAGATTATACTATAATATTTTCCAAATAAAATTTTTAAATCGTATAGTATATAGTATATCAATTTACATTAGGATAAACTGCGTTTTTATACATGAAAATGTCCATTTTATGATGGGGTCCCTCACATGAGGAGGATTATATTTGGAGTTTTGGGGATCTATAAGATTGAAAATCCCTGCTTTAAATATCATGTGAATACTTTGAAATCTTAATATTGTTATCACGGTATGATATATACACTCATGATGATGATGATGTCACTTCCTGTGGCTGCAGATGGTGTTAGGTGTGTATCAGGTTTGCAGAAAAGACATCCAGCTAGTTATCATCTAAATGAATTGACAGTGAGTATTATAAATTCTCCCTCATTCACACAGTGAGATGGACATGGTGGAGCGATGAGGTCTGGCCCCACATCTTCATCATCATCCTCATCACATGACAGAAACGGCAGTCGCAGGAGTCCTGTCTCGCTCCTGCGCAAAGGTGAGGAATCTTCAGGACATTTAGATACTCGTTTCTCATGTAAAGTAGAGCGATTAATGCACGCTTCAGTTGTGATAGATATAGTTCATCATCATTGTGGGTTTGTAAAGTTCGTCAGCAGATGCACCTTGTATTAAAGGGATAGTTGACCCAAAAATTCTGTTGACAAAGGTTTTGTTCATTCTAGAGCCTGACCGATATATCGTTTAGCCGATATTATCGGCCGATATGAGCCTGTCGCCGATATATTGGTATCGCCGAATATGCCGCCGATATGAATTTTTTTTTTTACAGAACATAAAACGCAGATTAAATGGTTCTGAATGGTGTAATTAATTCGTTTGTCCAGCAGAGCGCGCTCCATTGTTTGCTACTGGCGACCCAGGTCAGTGTAGTGTAGAGATGCGCGGATGAGCTCAAACTTCACCCGAGTCCGCTGCTTCAAATAAATTATCCGCCCGCACCTATATTTGATCATCACATTACAATGATTCTAATTCTTAGTTTTGCATGATGATATGATGAATGGATGGTTCATTTTAACAGCAGATTCAGTGACGTTAGAGATTAGAGCTGATCTGCGCATCACAGCAAGCGTCTGCGGCGCATTAAAGCCTGTGTTACGGCCACCGGAGCTGATCGCGGCCACTCAGTCAGTGCTGGTGTTTATACCCAGAACTAGGGCTGCACGATTAATCGAATGCGATTGTCATGTGCGTTTTGTTAGTAAAGCCGGTTCTGTAATCAGCAGGAAATCATCATCACGTGCTTTCAGATGGAGCAGCATTTCCTACACAGAGCCGTATGGATTGGATTTTACTGCTGATCACAGAACCGTGCTTCACTGGAAGATACGCATGACAATTGCAGCTTCTGTCATAATCGCAATCTCGATTTATCGTGCAGCCCTACCCAGAACTCATGCTTATCACATCGGTCACATCACATCGCGCAGTGAGACAAAATACAATAGAATTCTATTGAATTTTGTTGCACCGTTCATGTCTGGTGTACAATAGAACCCATTATAATCAGTGATGTTGTCTACACTGGATGCAGTAAACTGATGCCTTGTTCTATTTATGACATACTGACACAAAGTATTTTCAACGGTCGCTTTGTCGCGTCCTGTTGCGGCGCGGACACGGTGTCAGCATAGTTTGTCAGATTGAAAAGTTAGTATCTTTCTGCAGTCCAATAGACGGCAGTGCGGTGGTGGCTTGAGTCTGTTGAATGGTGATTTAACGCTACGTTGTCACCTAGTTGGAGAGACTCAATTTGGAAAAGCTGTGCTTCCTGCATAAACCTGCCCCTGTTGGTTTGGCAGTTGCTTGCTTGCCCTACACAGTTACCTTGTTTAATTTCTTAATTCAAGTTATATATATTTTGTTCTATTTGTGTTATTTATAATAAGTGAAGTTTACTGTTAAGTGCACTGATGTCAGACTCATTTTGAATAATAAAGTTTATTAAATTGTTAAATACACTGCCTCCACTACATAGGCCTATGTTTGTCACATATAAGTGTTTGATCACCACATTTGAGTTATCATTGCAAAAAATGTGTTTATGTATATATATTCTGTTTATGTAGGCTATATACTGATACTGATCTGTCTATAATGTTGTTTGGTTCCCAAAATTCTTCAGAGTAGCTTCTTTTGTGTTCCACAGAAGAAAGAAAGTCATCCAGGTTTGGAATGACATGAAGGTGAGTAAATGATGACAGAATAATTATTTTTGAGTGAACTAACCCTTGAACATCTGACTGATGAGTGCTGAGCTCTAAATACAGCTCACTGTCCAAACAAATCAAACCACATTCAGGGGAACTGTCCCGTTGTGCAATGTGCTGAAATTCTATTCTATTCTGTTCTGTTCTGTTGTACTCTATTTTATCCTGTTCTGTTATAGTCTAGTCTATTCAATTCTATTCTGTTCAATTCTATTCTAATATATTATGTTCTGTTCTGTTCTATTCTATTTTGATATATCATGTTCTATTCCCTTCTATTCTATTTTGTTCTATTCTATTCTTTTATAATATCTTACGTTCAGTTCTGTTCTATTTTATTTTGATATCCTGTTCTATTCTATTTTATTTCGTTCTGTTCTTTTCTGTTCTGTTCTACTCTATTTTATCCTGTTATTTCCTGTTCCGTTCTATTCTATTCTAATATCATATGTTCAATTTTATTTTGATATATCCGGTTCTGTTCTAATTAAATTTTTTCTGTTCTTTTCTGTCCTTTTCTATTCTTCTCTATTTTATTCTGTTCTGTTCTATTGTAATATCATATATTTTTTCTATTCTATTTTATTTTGTTCTTTTCGGTTCTGTTCTGTTCTATTCTAATATTTTATGTTCTGTTCTGTTCTATTTTATCATGTTATGTCCTGTTCTATTTTATTCTATTATAATCTATTCTATTCTAATATATTATGTTCTGTTTTGTTATATTTTATTTTGATATATTATATTCTGTACTATTCTATTCTAATATCTTCTGTTCTGTTCTATTCTTATTTTGTATTGATATATCCTGTTCTATTTTAATATCTTCTGTTCTGCTCACTGTACAGATATGATCTGATATTCTATTCTGTTCTATTCTATTCTATTCTATTCTGTTCTGTTGTACTCTCTTTATCCTGTTCTTTACTTCTGTTCTATATATCTTTAATTCTAATTTATTATGTTTCAATTGTATTCTATGCTATTCTTTTTTCTATGGCTATTCTATTCGTGTTTCGTTCTATTTTGATATATCCCGTTCTATTAACCTTCTATACTGTTTTGTTCTGTTCTATTCTATTCTAATATCTTACATTGTTTTCTGTTTTATTTTATTTTGATATATCCTGTTCTGTTCTATTCTATTCTCTTCTATTTTATTTTGATATATCCTGTTCTATTCCCTTCTGTTCTATTTTGTTCTGTTCTACTCTTTTTTTATCCTGTTATATCCTGTTCTATTCTATTCTAATATCTTACATTGTTTTCTGTTTTATTTTATTTTGATATATCCTGTTCTATTCTATTCTGTTCTATTCTATTTTGATATATCCTGTTCTATTCTGTTTTATTTTGTTCTGTTCTATTCTATTCTAATATCTTACATTGTTTTCTGTTTTATTTTAATATATCCTGTTCTATTCTATTCTATTCTGTTCTATTTTATTTTGATACATCCTGTTCTATTCAATTTTATTTTGTTCTGTTCTACTCTTTTTTTATCCTGTTATATCCTGTTCTATTCTATTCTGACCTTTTAAAAATTAAAAATATTATTTTTAGCAACATATTTTTTATGTTACTAATAATATATTCATGTTTTTCATTCCCTGTTTACAGCATATAGTTTATTAGTGTTTTCATTTGCAACAATAGCTGGAGAAGACCCATCTCTAATGTAGTTCAGGTGACAATCTCTCTCATACTGACCGAACCTGCAATTTCTGCTGTCTAGGTGCAGCTTTAAAAGAACAAGCGCATGATAGTAACACACATGCATTCATGAAATCACAGACTCTCCCCTCGATCACACGAGATGCAACTCAACACCACTTCAAATGAGCTTTGTGTTCATCTAGAATCCAGATATTCCTGTTAAAGTGCAGAAATATAATCTAGTGTGGGTTGAGATGTTTGTGTAAGAGGCATTCAGCGGTCACATGATCCACCGTTACTATCATCTGCGGTTATTATAGACGCTGCAGCGATTAATGAGTGAGGAAGATTAAAGCCGCCGCCGGTGTTCATTAACAAGCCAGTGTTTATCTGGGTCAGGTGACCTTTGGCATCCAGCAGAATTAGTGATACGCTTTACAACACTGTTTATCCCCTTCAGAGCAATCCGTCTGCTTTCAGTCCGAGGCTTTTCCAGGAACTTTTCCTGAATGGGAGAACGACTCCCAGCAGGACGCTGAATGAGTGGTTGGTTATCAGCTCTGTTTCTGGCATCTTCAGTGGCATTTCCTCAGCTGATAGCGGCCCTGTTTGCAGCGCGACCGCCAAAGATTCCCATAGCGTGCTAACAGCCTATACCAAAGTTCCTCTTTATAATATGCGTGTGACTAAGATCAATAAACAGCGCCCCCTCCCCTCCAGAGGAAGCGGTTATGCAAGGCTGCATGGTTACGTGCGTCTCTGTCTCTCTCCTTTTCTCTTTCTCTTTCCTTCTTTCATTCTCAGCACAGGAAATTCCCCACAACAGGAAGTCTAGTGAGTCCCAGCGTGCCGGCGAGGGCAGAAGATATTGGTTGAGAAGGCGGTTCACCTTTTTTTTTGGTGTAATCTCTTCCCTCACGGGCCGCCAGCCAACAACTAATGCACAAATTACTCGGGGCCGAGGTGCAGACGGACAGAGGGCAGGGCAGCTCTTTTCACACGCGATGTTCGGCTCCACTGCTCGCTCCAGGTCCTGCGTACAAAGGGACAAAAGAGTCTGAGGTTGGGTCTGGCTCTTATACGAGGCCTCACGGCTTCAGGAACGCGCCCATCTGATCTGGCACTGAGCTTTACGAGAGATGCTGAATTTGAAGGATGCAAAGAGGCGTTGAACATTAGAATATGCACGCTTTCAAAAGTGCAGACACCAGAACTTGATCATTTATTTACACCACCGTTTAAAGGTTTGGGGTCAGTACAGGTTTTGAAATGTAAGTGTTCATCAATCCATCAAGGATGCATTGCATTGACCAAAAGTGAGAGTAAAGACATTTATATCATGTCACAAAAGATTTCTATTTTTAAGTAAATGCTGTTCTTTTGAACTTTCTGATCAGACTTTCTGTTGAGAGTCCGCAGTTATATCCGTTACGGTTGTTTTATTTTAGTAAGATAATAATATCATTATAATTAATATGTTGAATGGTTAATCCATACAGTCTAGTTAAAAATGTAGTCATTTTTTTCCCGAAAGTTTCTTTGTGCTTCAAACCAATAAACAAATTTTGGGGGTAAATGTTAGTCATTTTGTTTGTTATTTATATTAGTTATAGTTATGTACAAATATAAATATAATATAAATAGTTTTATTTAGCTTTTTTTAAGTTGTTTTATTGCATCAAGTTAGACTAAATGTTGTCTTGGCAGAAACACATTTAAAAAAAAATATTTGTATATTTTTTTCAGTTAATTTTATATATATTTTAAGTAACAAAATATTATATATTTTTTGTTTGTTTTATGTATAACCTACATTTTTCAAATAAATGCTGTTTTTTTTTTACTTTCTGTTCATCTGTGAATCCTAAAAAATAAATCGTGTCACAGTTTCCACAAAAATATCGTGCAGCACGACTGCTTTCAACATTGATAATAATCAGAAATGTTTCTTGAGCAGCAGATCAGCATATTATACTGTTTTCTGAAGATCATGTGACACTGAAGAAAAATTCAGCTTTTCATCACAGAAATAAATTACAGTTTAACACATATTCACATAGAAAACTGCTGTTTTAAATCATAATAATATTTCACTATTTTTACAGTATTTTTGATCAAATAAATGCAGCCGTGGTGAGCAGAAGAGACTCGTTTCGAAAACATTAAAAAAGTCTTACCGACCCCAAACTTTTGAACAGTAGTGTAAATAGCAATGTATTATGAATTACAATAAAATCTATATTTACCATGACCCCGTTAATGATTCTATCACGCTATAGTCTATAATCTTGTGGTTATACTTTAGAAACGTGTGTATTTGAATGTGTAGTGTTTTGCCTCGTAGACCTCCATTGCACTGTAAGAGCTCTGCTGCACAAACACACATCGACTAAACAAACTTCCTTCTGTTTGAAAGCTGATTTTTTCTGATAACAGATTCATTACACGGAGATTGCGGAATATTCCTCGAAATTTCTTCCGCTGTGGAGCCTCTCCTGCCCTCTCTTCACACGCCGATTGTTTTGCACATGCATCAAAAGCTGGAAGTTTACTTAAGGTGTTTTTTGCCCTTGCCCTAATATTCCTGTCGCTTCCTTCCTGCTCTTGATTGGTCGCTGTCACGTGGGCGTTGTTCTTGGCTGACACTTCTTTCCGACCGTCTGTCAAACTCTGGAGTGTGAGAACTTGAGAGTCCTCTAGCAGCTCTGGTGTGATTTACTGTAAACTGACTTTAGGCTGGTAAATATGTCAGATGTTGTTTGTGTGTTTACATAGAGAGACGATGTCATGTGTTGACATGAGCTACAGGATGAAAGCATCTGCCAAATTTATTGTCTGGTGATGTATTACAGCAGGTCTTAAAAGGCCTTAAAATGCCGTTTTATGAATAAACGTATGAACATATGAGGTCTTGAGTAATGGAACAAAATAAAGTAAGTTTATGCTTAAAACAAGAATGAAAAGTTGTTTTTTGCTTTGAATAAAGTTGATTTTTCTGAGCCCTTTGGCAGATATTTGTTATTATTTTAACCTTAGACTCCATGTTTATCAGTTTCTCGTAAAATAAGGCATATCATTTTGCATCTCAAGTAATTGTATCTTGATATAAAAACATCTTTGGAGAAGTGTCGCTAATGCAAGACAGTTGCATTTAGAGAACGTATTGACGTATTGTGATTAGGGTTGCAAAGGGGTGGAAAATATCCGGGAACTTTCCAAAAATGCCTGGAATATTCCCAAAAAAAACTGGAAAGTTTCCAAATATTTCTGGAATGTTTCCGAAATGTACTACAACCCTAATATGTTTATAATTAAAGGGTCATAAATAGTCTTACATTTCCCTTCATGAGACCCTGCGTTGGACGTTTTCTGGAAGGATGAGACTCGGGCGATGTCAGCATGAAAGTGTAAGGATTTCAGATTGATTTATTGATATTTTTTGGAGATTCCGGGGAACTTCCAGCTTTCGATCTGAGCTGTACGGCATGAAATCCAAGCTTTTCTCGTGTAACAGTATCTGTGAATCTCTGCACTTCTGGTAAGAGCGTGAATCTCGCAGAAACCTGCCGAGAACGTGTCCGGGTCACATCTCACCCCAAAATCAAAAGGAAAAGCAGCCTGATGGAGAAAACCCCCGTCTCATTACTGTAACCTGACAAAAACAATGAAATGTGATTTATGCATGGTAGCATGTTATGTGCTTCCTTCAAATTGAAGTGATTTCAGTATAAAAATCGTATTACGGTAATGTTTTATTAGAAATGGCTATTAAAAAACATCGTCTAAAGAAACTCAAAAGTTGATTTAAATGTGAAAAATGTTATTACAGTATTGTTTTGCTATAATACAGCAGAAAATGACTATTAAAGTAACGCTCTAATGAGAAATGCAAAAGGTGATTTAAATGTAGAAATAATTGTATTACAGTAATGAATTCCTGAAAATTACTGTATTAAAGTAATGAGCATCTGATGAGAAACTCAAAAGGCGTGCAGACGCGTGAATGTTCTCATTTTAATGACTTTTTTTGTGAGATTCACCTAATTATATTTGTTATAAAGAGGACTGTTGTAGTTTTAATTAATATTTTTAATTAGTTTTTATTTTTATATTATCCATTTTAATGTTAGTTAAAGTTTTAGTCATTTTGTTCAGTTTTTTTTTATTTCTTTTATATATATATATATATATATATAATCTAGATTAATTTTTATTTCAGTTTTTTATAGTTTTTGCTTTTAGTAGCTAAATCAGTTATCAAATATATGTCTTGGAAAAATGTATTATATATTTTATTTAAAATATTATATATTTTTATTAAAAATTTTTGTTATAAAAATTAATATATACATATATTTCTATTTATTTTACTAGTTGTATATATATATATATATTTACATTACAATATAACATTAATATCTACATTATTTCAGTTAATGTTTATTTTATTTCAAGTAGCAAATATATTGTTTTATTTCAATATATATTTATATATATAAATTGCATGGTTTTAGTTAACTTTAATATCCCGATAATAAATAAAAATTATATTTAATATTAATATACTAATAAAAAGAATGTGATACGGCTTGTCGATGTGAAGGCCGTTATCAGACCGGGCTGAAGATCTCCTCTGGACCAGCATCAGATCACTCGTGTTAATTGGTTAATTGATTAATCAGCATGGGCTCAGGATCTGTGCGGCGTGAGGGTGCGGCGCGGCGCGGCTGGCACTGACAGAGACGCTGGCGTGCGAGACTGTGTGTTAGCGTGAGAGCTCAGCTGGGTTGGGGCTGAACACCAGGTTTTTCCAGTTTTTTTTGTTTTTGCTTTGTCTGAGCACGCATCAGCACACAAGTGCATCAGCGCAGCGCTGTCCTGATCGCTCGCACGCTGAGAACGCGACGCTCTGGAGACGCGCCGCTACTGATGCGAGGCTCTGTGTAACGGGACGCACGCACTCCGCTCCTCCAGCATGCATGGTTCCTCCTGTTAGAGATCGCGCACTGCTGGAGAAGCTCTGGCGCACATGAAGCGCAGGAGGAGGATGTGCTGTATGTCGACACTAAGCATGCAAAAGATCTTCTCAATCTGTTCATGCACCTGCTGTAAAAGTGCCAGAACTTTATTGTCAAAAACACAGTAGCAGCATTTTAGATTTCGCTGGACTGAGCCTAAATTTATGGTCAAAACTGTGTATTTCATTAACTGATATGATAATATTGCATCTAAGGTATTCAAATCTATTTTGTACCTGTATGATATTCTGAGAAACATCCAAATAAAACGAAGTAAAAGAGACACATGATGAAATAGAGTAGCTTAGAGCAGGTAAATGCTTTCATTTATATATATAAATATGATATACACATTATAATACAGCCTATTATGAGTATTATAAAAAAATGTCACACACACGCACACACACGCAAGCGCTATCATTGCAAAACTGACTAATATATAACAATAAAAGGGAGATCTAATGCCGTTTCATGCATTCTGAGTTATTTACACTGTTAAAGGAATTATTATTATTATTATTATAAAGAGTTGCATGCTAAACATGAGCAAAGTTTCCAAAAACGAGTTGGACATATGTATGGACGAGTATTTCGGTGCCAAATACACCCCTTCAGGGTTCATATGTGTGTGTTACGTCTCCTTCAATTAAACAACATAAGATGTAATCCAACGTAATCAAAAATGCACGTTATTAATAACAAAAAAATTTTTTTTACTGTAAATTAAGAATGACTGTTTGTTATTATCCAAAATTGCTGCTTTAACAATTTTACTGGTAAAAATTACATAAATTTTAAAATATTACAATTTTAATAATTAAACAATTATATATATAGTAAATTAATTATAATAACTAATTTTCTTTCAGATTTTCTTTGACATTGACAGCTATTTAAAGCAGTAGACGCACAGTTAAAACAAACCAG
>JADLZN010009920.1:248481-270981 GCA_018155175.1 Sinocyclocheilus anophthalmus
AACTTGTGTCGCCAGAAGCGTATGTATTCATATGAGTGTGTTTCAGGTCTCAGTACTCGAATATGCATTGTTGTGTAGAAATAAGCTAATATTATTTTTTTTTTTTTTTTTTACTTATGGGCATGCATGACATATATGGACATATTAAAAAACAAAAACTAATAACAATTTTAAAAACAGCAAAATTACTTTAAAACCTTAAAATTGAAGAGAAATAAAATTAAATTAATGAAATTAAAATAAACATTTGGGGGAAAAATTTAATTTTTAAAACTTTACCTAAAATCAAAATAAAATATAAATAAAAAAACATGAACTAATAAAAACAAGAAAACAGAATTTAAACTTCAAAATCAAAATGAAATATATACTAAACATTCATTGCAAGTGTACAACAGAAATACACTCATGCATTGCTGCATTATAAATTGCATTTAGGCAAATGCAGTATCATATTGCAGTGTTTCGGGCTTCAGTTTTCCAGTGTGCATGAGTGCTTTCATCTCTGAATGTCTCTAATGCTGTGAGCGTCCTCGCTGCTGCAGTGCTGCTGCATGCTGTGCATCAATTCATGTGATTTATTGCTTTTGTGGTCAGTGCATTTGTGAGATAACTGTTTTCTGCTGCGCTGTGTGACTTGTGTGTGTGTGCTGCTTCGCGAGGGTGTTGTGTGTGTGTGTGATGTGTGTGTGCTGTGGGTGTTTTTTCTTTTTTTTTTTTTTTCTTTGTGCTGTAGATGCGCTGTAAGTTGTCGTGTGTGGGTTGTGTAGTGAGAGAGTGTGGTTGAGTGTGTGCGTGCTTTTTGTGACCAATATGAAGCCGACATAAATGTGGCTAATAATGACAAACGGCGTATTAAACTCCCCAGCCCCCCAACCCTGGTCTTACAAGGAGAAGGTGACTTTTTTTGCATGGACAGTTACCCAGGTCCCCACTTTTAAAACGTTATAAATCACACAGAATGGATGTGTATGAAAATCTGAAACTAGCCACAAGAGTGTCTCTTGTGTAGGGCGCGTAGGTTTAGGTGGCCCCATTTAGGAAGTGGTCGTACGGCGGCAATAGAATTATAACGCGTCCTGCTACAGTATAAAAACCATTACACCTTTTGACGCAGATGTCCCCACACTTCACAAAAAACAAACCTGTTGGCTGGCCGGTGGGTGTGTGTGTGTGTGTGTGTGTGTTGCGTCGTGAGCTGTGTGATGTGTGTGTGATGGTGGGTCGTTAACTGTGCGTGTGAGAGTGTGTCGTGCATGAGTGTGTGTGGGTGTGTGTGTGTAGGTCGAGCCACCTGACTGAGTGATGCGTGTGCTGAGATGGGTGTATGTGATTGTGCCTCTGTGTGTGTGATGTGTGTTCTGCTGGATAGTGTGCTGTGCTGCTGTGTGTGTTGATGTGTGTGTGTGGTGTGTGTGTGAGTAGTGTGCTGTGTGTGCACGATGTGTGTGTGACGTGTGAGTGTTGTCTGTGTGTGGTGTCTGTGATCCGATGAAGGAGTGTGTGGTGTGTGTGTGTGTGTAGGGGTGTGGTGCTTGTGTCGTGTGTGTGTGTGTGTGGCCCATAAGTGAGTGGCGTGCCGTGTGGGTAGTGTGCAAGTCAGTGTGGCTCCCCCCGCTAGCAGTCATATAGTTTCAGAGCTCTGTTGTTGTCCATGCTGAATGGATTGTTCCCGCCACAGTTTATTTTACGGCTCGGCGCTTGCCTTTTTTTTCCCACTGCGCATCACACCGTCGAGCAGGTTTAGGCCTTAGCGTGGTGTGCAACAAGGTTACTGTGGAGTGTGATGGTGGTGTTGTGATGTGTGCGGTGGCGTGTGTGCTTCGGTGTGTGTGTGTGTGGTGATATATTACCTTCTTTTGTGCAGGTGTGATAAAAGCTTTGAGGTGTGGAGATAGGGCCAGACCTTAGATAACATATCCTGCCTTAGCACGACATCTCTCACTCTCTCTCTCACTTTGTCTCTCTCTCTTTCACTCTCTCTCTCTCACTCTCTCACACATTGTACCTGCTTTACAGGTTTAAAGGAGTCATATGATGCGATTTTTTTTTTTCCTTTCTCTTTGGAGTGTTACAAGTCTTGGTGCATAAAGAAGATCTGTAAGTTGCAAAGACTAAAGTCTCAAAAAAAAAGATATATTAGTTTATAACAGTATAAGGATTCAACCACGCCTACCTACAACGACCCTCGCTTTCTAACACGCCCCACTATCTACATCACTATGTTTGGGCGATATTAGCATAATGCGCCCAAATCGTGCACGCAAAGAAAGAAGGGTGCGTTTCAGTAAAGCAGTAGTGTTGAAGCGCAGTCAGAGGAGCCGCTGGCGTGTTTCTAGCACGGAAAGCCCAAAGCCCAATTATATTAGGCCCTTCCGGAAAAGAAGCTAGATGCATTTAGGAATCATGGCGTCTAAAAGATTTTTATTTACAAACAGAAAGACCCACAACCAGAGGTTCGAACTGTGCAAGCATTCTTATGAGAGACAGTTTTTTTAACATAGAAGCTACAAGGACCGCCGAAGGCTGCCCACAAAGAGCGCTATTTACTAAAAAAGAAGAAAGAAAAAAGGGTAAATTCCAACTGATGTCGACAATCTGGCGCTCTGACAATCAAGCGAATGTAAGTAATGTTTTGTTTATTAGTTGAAGGTATTTGCTATGCACTGAGTCTAAATGACGGAGTTCTTGCGCAGCGACAGAGTAACGCGTTTGTGTGTTGCTGTGTGTCGTAGTAGTGGGATGTGTGTGGGGTGTAGTGCTGTGCACGGGGTGAGTGGCGTTGTGGTGGATCGTGGCCTAGGGCGGGGACAGTTGTTGGTGTGAGTGCAAGCTGTGCTGTGTGTTCGTGATTGTGTGTGCACTGTGATGTAGATGTGACTGAGCATGTGAAGCGTGAGCTGTGCTGTGTGTGTGGTGACTGTGTGGTATGAATTTTGAATGTGATCGAGACACAGATTTGTGAGTCGAGTGTAGATGTGTGTGTGTCGGCAGTGTGGTAGTGCTAGTGCAATTGTGAATCGTGAATGTTGCTGATTGTGTGTGTGTGCTGTGTTGTGTGTAGTGTGTGCGTGGTTCTAGTGTGTGTGGGCCGTGTGTGTGATTGATGTGAGTTCTACGAAGGTGAGTAGTGTCGTCATGATGTGACTTGCCTGTGTGGGTGTGTGTTGTGGATGATGTGAGTGAGTTGTGCAGTGTGCCGCCCTATGTGTGTTGTTAGTTGTGTGATGTGCGATGATGAGTGAGTGTGTTTTCATGAGTGTGTGGTGTGGTGTGCGGTTGATGTGTGACTGAGAGTGTGTTTCTTGTGAGTGTGTGTGTGTAGTGAATGTGAGGCCATTCCCTTACATTTTGTGGTGTGCATGAGTGAGGTGATCTGTTGTGCTGATGGTGTGTGCACGCTGTGATGTGATCGAACTGTGATGGTGTGCGAGCGGTAACCGGCGGCACCATCACAGAGACGCTGAACTGTCTGTACAAGAACACATAGCAATAGTTACAGCTAGGCTACTTATCGCTGCTTGTGTACTGCTTCATCACTGTGTCTGTCATGCGATCTGTTCACCTTTCGGGCTTTAACTGATGGTAAAACTAACGACATTAATAACTGTCTTGATATTTACTTTGAAAAATGAAGCTCACGATTATGGTAAGGGGCGTTACATTTCCGACGAGTCCTTGCAGTGTTCGGCCAATCACAATGCAATGGTTCAGCTGGCCAATCAGAGCAGACTGTGCTCGTCAAAGGAGGGGGCTTTGTTGAAAACGAAGCGTTTGAGAGGCGGGGCATAGAGGACCTGCAATAATGTACAGTATTTAAAAAATTATGTTTTTTTTTTTTGAACATTAAAGCATGTCAACAAGCATGTTACACCAAATACACAGAATAATGATATTTAAAATAGCATCATAAGACCCCTTTAACGCTTTTTTGAGTTTTAGTCTTTAATATAAAGCTGCTGCATCAGTTCCTGGATGTGAATCTCTGTTTGTTCAGATCGGGCTGCTGGGCTCTGCTGGTTTCTGAGGCTCTGTGGTCTCTGTGGTTCTGGTCGTGCGGCTGGTAACGGTCTGCTGGTTTGGTCTCTGCGCGTTCGCTGGTCTCTTGTGGTTCTGCGTCTCCGATTTTAGAACAAACATTATTATGGTTAAAAAGGATTAAGCCATTACTTCACCGCCCAGTCAGACCTGCACCATCTTACACTGATGCAATTCTGAGGGTGTTTTGTTACTAAATGAATCAACGGTTTTGAACGAATCAAGTGAGTCAATGATTCAGTAACCCATTCATAAGGACAGTCACGTGATTAGTTTCTGAATGAATCAGCCATTTGAATGAATCAAGTGAGTCGGTGATTCAGTGACTGTTCTGAATGAATCAGCCATTTGAATGAAATCAAGTGAGCGGTTGATTCAGTGATCGCTTCATAAAGACATGTCATTGCTTCAGTTCTGAAGGACTCAGCCATTGACCGAAATCAAGGAGTCGGGGGATTCAGAGACTAGTTCATAAAGACCCCAAGTGCACTTGCTTAGTTCTGAAAGAATCAGCCATTTGAACGAATCAAGTGAGTCATTGATTCAGTAACCCATTCATAAAGACTGTAGTCACTTGCCTTGTTTTTGAATGAATCAGCCATTTGAATGAATCAAGTGAGTCGGTGATTCAGTGACTCGTTCATAAAGACAGTCACTTTGTTAGTTTCTGAATGAATCAGTCGTTTTAACGACTCAAGTGAGTCGGTGATCAGAGAGCGTCATAAAGACAGTCACTGGCTTAGTTCTGAACGAATCAGCCATTTGAATGAATCAAGTGAGTCGGTGAGTCAGGTGAATGTTCTAAGACGTCGACTTGCTTAGTTCTGAACGAAATCAGCCATTGGCATGAACAAGTGAGTCGGGTGATCAGTGACTCGTTCATAAGACACGTCTACTTGCTAGTTATGAACGATCACCATCTGTGAATGAATCACGGAGGAGGTGAGTCAGTGACTGTCAAAAGACAGGTCCTTGCTTAGTTCTGAACGCTCAGCAATGCAGGAATAAGTGAGTCGGTGATGCAGAGACGGTTCATTAAAACAGTCCTCTTGACCTTAGGTCGGCACCCCCCCCATGAACTCAGGTGACCGACATGAAGACCCATGTTTGTTTGACTTAAGAAAGTGACTTACTGCCACCTACTGACACTTTTAGGTTCATAATTAGAGTATCATTAAATTTTTTTAATAATTGCATATTTCAGGATTATTAAAAAACATTAACACCAATGTAATTTAATTATATATGCAATAATGAATCAAAATATGTCTTTCTAAAACTACTTTTTGCAATGTCTAATCAATGCTCTTCTTGCTTAAAAATAATGACTTGAAATTATCTTTTGGGGGTGATTTCTCATTACACTATATCTTTCAATGTCGGGACCAGCTCGTTGAAAGTTAAGAATTATGTCACTAGCCTGGAAATATTGAGATATGGAGGATCGAGATTGAATGCTCTTAAATCGACAACGCAGATTAGCGTTACATGTCGCTAATCCATAGGGGTATATAAGAGTCGATTGGGTGTCACGTGATGAGTTAATGAAGGAGTACTGAGTTAATTTCTCCAGCCTCGTGAGTATCTGCTGAATGTCTCGTGATTCTTCATTAGTGCAGTGATGCTGTGTCCGCCCTCTGCGCCCCAAGGATATTTTATTGCCCCAGGTTTCTGCTGTAATTTGATAAATCAGTTTTTTTATTCAAGCAACCGTAGTTTAATAGTAAAGTGTAAGTAGTATAATTAATTGAGCCACCACCTCACTGTATGATTCCAGAAGTTTCAAGAACTGTATGTTCTTCAATAAAAACAATAGTTATTGAGAGGGGGGGTATAAAAAGAATTATGATTTCAGTTCACTATTCAGTTTACTGATTTGATATGTTGTTCAGCATTTTAATTAAGTTTATTTATTAAATTAAGTTAGATAGATTATTGCTTTATATATATATATAGTATATATATACAAAAGAAAAAATAATATTGTATAAATACAGAATATCCCAAGGAACACGGTGCAATTTGACACCTCCATCATGTGGTGGAATTATCGATTTCAGCTATTCACATTGAAGCGTTTCAGTGAAGCGGAGCCTCGGAGCTTTCGCGCATGCGCAGAGGCGGGGCGCTGGAGCCCAGAGTGTTTCGAGAGTCGAGACGATTCCACTCCAGCGCTGCTTCCCGCGTTCGGTCAGCTCCACGTGATAAACGAGCCTTGATGCTTATTATTTTAATCGCGGTCTATAATACCTCCGGATCTTAAATATTAATAAAAACTGATTTAGACTTAGAATGAGAAGGATTTAAAATGCACCCGTGTTATGAATGTGTTTTTTTTTATTATATGAATATAAGCACAGATTATAACATACAAATATTAAATTATATTACTATAAATAATATACAAATGTAAATATAAACTGTTTAAAAAATCTTAACACATATTGCAGTAAGCAAGGACAAAGTAAACAAATAAATACAATTAATTTACAGGTTATTTAGCTAAGAATGTAAAACGAATCTATTCGTGTAGCTGTAGCAATATTTTCTTCATAATACATAAGTATTTTATCAATACTTTCTGAAATAAATTATTTCATTTTAATGTAAAACTGATTGAAGGACAACTCCAAAATAAATGATTAAATATGGTTTCTGGATACAAACCATAAAATGTACGCGATGCATCAATTTAAGCATTTCTTACTCCCCAGGTAATATTTACAGAGATAATATTTATGAATAATGGTATTTAATTTTGTTTGCATTTTTTTTTTTATGGGACAATTTCCAGATTTTCCTCCATAAAAGTCCTGCAAGTTGCATATACGAGTTTAGAATTTCCTGGGCAGATTTACATTTCAAACTCTATTATTAATGAATATAATAAACGTGTTATTGCACAAAAGAGAACGCAGTTCGTGACGTCACGACGTCAGCTGCAGTGAACCGGAGTGGAAGCGCTAGACGCTCGAGCGACATTTTCATCTCATTTGAGTTCCTCTTCAGCCACAGGCCCGATTCGGACTGTCTGATCTCGAACCCACAGCAGCTGGATGCTCGGAACGAACCGGAGCTTGAACCAGCTGAAGAGAACCAGACGCTCGTGCGCGGTATTCGCTGGGTGAGTCTGCGGTCATCGAGACGGGCAATGCATCTCTCATCCGATCCGGTTTCACATTGATTATTGACCGTGTTCTTCCCTCTGCTCAGTGCATGTGAAGACCGCAGCGCGTTAAATAAACACAGTTGATGTGCATGTGGAGTTTGGCAGGCGTGGCTCTCTAAACATCTCAGATGCTTATAATTCATCTGTATTTAGCATGCACGACTCATTTGCATAAAACATGCAGATGAAGCTCTGGTTTCTCTTCTTGTTGAGCTGATTTTGCTGTTGCATCTGCTTGTTTTATTCGGGTTGATGGCATTCAGCGTTTGCTTTGCTTTGATATTTCTGAATGATTGTCGTAGTCATGCATCATGGCATTTCCATGCAAAATGATATTGTCATGATGTTACTCTGGTATCTGTCCAAAAGCATGGTTATTATGATGTGCCATCTATAATATGGCCTTATTATAGTATGATTCGTTCGGGATAAGTGGGACTTTTTTTTTACCCAATCATTGCAATGGCAAAAATGGTTCCAATTTACCAGAATTCATCCTAAATAAAGCATAAAACCATATCTATACAATGTTTATATGCCATGGTATTTGCATTGCACTCCAAGATACTGTAAGGAATACCTTGGAAATGCTGCAGTGCCATGTTTAATGTGCTGACAATGCTAACGAGCGTGTTGTGAAACGAGGAGAGTTTAAAGAGCCAGACAGCAGCACACCAGGAGACCGTCTGTCGCCTCTGTGCTTTTTTCAGGCTAATATTTAAAGGGGTCATATGATGCTTTTTTAAAGATCATTATTTTGTGTATTTGGTGTAACAGAATATGTTGACATGCTTTAATGTTCAAAAAACACATTATTTTTCAAACACTGTAGATTATTGTAGGTCCTCTATGCCCCGCCTCTCTCAAACGCTTCGTTTTCTACAAAGCCCCTCCTTCCGACAAGCTTCTTCTGCTCTGATTGGCCAGCTGACCCAGTGCATTGTGATTGGCCGAACACCGCAAGCACTCGTCGGAAATGTAACGCCCCTTACCATAATCGCCAGCTTCATCTTTCAAAATAATGTAAAGACAGAGCCCGAAAGGGGAACGGTCTCGTGACAGACACAGTGATGAATCTGGTATGTTTTTGCAGTACACAAGCCACGGTTAAGACACCTGACTCCACTGTGATGTGACCCTCTCTCCCTCTCTCATCTCTCTCTCTCTCGTCCCCAGTCTCTCTCTCTCTCTCTCTCTCTCTCTCACACACACACCGAAATCCAAAACTCCGCATTTGACATTCAATAGCCAAATACTTAAACTAATAACAAAACAGTAGCTGAATCAGAAGCGGCAAATTGTCATAGCAAAGTCAGAATTATCTCCTCTCTTAGGTTCACGAAACGGTTGTCCATAAAATTCATTGCTGTTCTGTTGTAAGTAATCTAAAGATTCCTAAATGCATCTACTTTCGAAGGCCAAATAAAGTGCTTTTGCTTTCCCGCCTAGAACCACACAGCGACACTACTGATGTGCGGTTACTGAAACCACGCATTCTTTCTTTGTGTGAACATTTGGGCTCATTATGCTAATATTTTCCACATAGTGAGGTAGATATGTGGGGGCGTGTTAGAATGAGACGTTTTAGGGGGGCGTGGCAGAGTCTTAACTTTGATAAAGAATATCTCTTTGGTTTTGAGACTTTAGTCTTTGCAACTTCAGGGATCTTATCTATTCACAATCAGCTTGTAACACTCCAAAGAGAAAGAACAAATTTAAATCACATCATATGACTCTAGTCATGACACTACGTGCATCGAGTAGATCGATATTAACTACTAAATACACGGTGTGATATCTAAGTTATAAACAAGGGGAAAAATCCTGCCCAGGGGCACATCAGATACGCCGCAGGCAAAAACTATATATTTTAAGGTTGTTTATAGCATAAATCTGAACATTGGATAAAGCCAAGTTCATAATTCTTGTTTGATTTTGTTGATTTTTATAGAGGGGATTTTGGATTTCTCTTTGGATTTTTATCACTCCAGAAATCCTGTCAACAAACAGAAATAAACATATTTTCACTATGTTTTTAGGAATAAAATGTTGTATAAAACCAGGCAAATTACGCATGAACAAACCCCTCAGTAAAAACCTTCAGAATATAGAGAGGAATAAAACTCTAAAGTTTGGTGTATGTGAGTGCTACTGAAGCGGAGAAAAAACGTTTAAAGCTATGAATTACAATTAAGAATCTACCGGCGTGAATAGATAAAAGTGCAATCAATCAAACACTTAAATGTGTATTCTGCATGCTTTCTTTCCACTAGTCTCAGAGAATACATGTCATGGAAACAAAATAGACCTCAAAACTCAAAATTGTCCAGTGCATGAAAAAACACTGGTTTTGCTTGTAGTCTCTTGCTTTAAAAGTCATGGAAGTTTCTGTAGTCTATATATATAGTTGGTCATGTAGAAATGGCTATTTTGTGACTGTAATCTAGTGCTGGGCGGTATGACCAAAAATGTATATCACGGTATTTTTCAAAATTATACCGGTTTCACGGTACATGACGGTATTTTTTTTTCATGCATGACCGGGTGTTAACCATATTTTCTACTGATTGAGAGGAAATACTGCAGTATATTGACTCAGAATGCTCTATTTTACTGTCATGATGAGTGAATATTGTCAAAAAATACCACACTAAATAGTGACTAAACACGACCCCTTTTCATGTTAACCAGGAGTCACTCTCATTTGTAATTGCGGCATCGTCTGATAAAATCAGCATGCATCTACACTAAAGAGCGGCTATGCGGTTGTTTTGGCTAGATTACTCTTTTGTCTCGTGCAGCGCACTGCCTGCGTCTGAGTAACAAACTAAAAACAACAACAAACTAAAAAGTGCATGTGCTTCTTAAATTAAAAAAAAATAAAAAAAAATAAAAAAAAAAAAAAAAAAAAAAAAAAAACACAAAAAAAAACAAGAAAAGAAAAAACGAGAAGAGAAAAAAAACACAAAAAAAAACCGGCGAATATACGAACTACGCTCATATTTATAATTCCTAACAATCAGTAAGCGACAGCTGCTAGGAAACGCTGTTGTGTGCTCCTTTATTGAGGAGTCGGCTGCGGTGCTTCTCTGCCGCTCGCTGCACAGAACAGACGCCGAGAGAGGCGACACTTCTCCGGGAAAGTCAGACCTCGCGTTCGCGGGACAGCACTGGCGAAATCTTTCAACTGAACCATAGCTAAGCTTTATCCAAAAAAGTCGCTAGGTTTGTCAGTATGAATATTTTATGGGAAGAAAGCCGCTAAAAGGGTCTGAAAGTTGCTAAATCTAGTGCTAAAGTCGCACTCGTGTGTGTGACGCGGGAGATATTTGTGGAGTCATGTGATATTGTGGAGAGTTTCTTCTTGTTTCTCACGTTCTATGTGTTTCTACAGCTTCAGTTTCTGAACTTCACGCTTAGTAACACATACAGCTGTTCCCTCACCACAGTGCAACAGTGAAAAGAGACCCCTTTCAAACAGTGTCGCGTTCCGAACATTGTTTAAGCGACATACACCGGTATTGAGGTATTTTAAAAATTCATATCATAACAAAAATAAACACCGGTATTCGGTATGAACCGGTATACCGCCCAGCACTACTGTAATCTAGTCTACAGATGGATTGATTTGCAGGAATCATGTTGTTATTGCAGGAATCATGACCGTAAGAACCCAGTTGATCTGTGGATCTGATCTTCTGTAGCTTCACTGTTTTAATCTCCTCGTGAGGAACATCTCAGACGCGTTTGAAAGCAAGACTCTCAGTTTCATCGGTGATAGTGTCTCTAGTCTCTTCAGTGTCATAAAAGCATGTTTCTTTTGATAGTTCTGATCTGTTTGTGGAGCTCCAGTGTTTTCAGAGAGACTGATGGTTGGCTGATGTCGAGTGCATTGATTAAACTCCATTAGTTTTCAGGATTCACATGCGTTCGAACCCCTGCGGCCTTCAGCGCTCTGTGTGATTGACAGGTGGATCACAGCAGGCCGGTTCTGTCAGTTCTGGTCCGTTCAGTTCATTGACATGCCGTTACCTTTTCATTTTGAACTGCTGATGCTCAGAAACGGCTGTTGTGGATGTTTGGTCAGCCACAAAAAAAGTTTTTGGATGTTTAAATCACACTTCAAATGTCTGAATGGGATTTATATTAGATGCAAAGAAAGATGTGCAAACACTATTATTTTGCAAGCTTGGTTTGAAATGCTAAAGCAATAGATGTGGTTTTGAAGACAAAGACAGTTAGTGTTGTGTTTGCTTGTGGTTAGTTAGTGGCTGATGTTGGTGGTTAAAAATTTGTAGCATCCTCTAAAGTTGCATCACCACAAAACCAGCTGATGAAGGCTGTGTTCATTGCATCCAGCAAAAAAACATTTTTGATTTTAGTTTAACTTATTTTGCAAAATATATACAATAAAATGCAAGAAAATACAATTGTGCATGAAGTACTGGAAAATCCATCATGGCTTATTTAAAACCTCCACCTAAACAACACTTAATTTTCACAAAATATCAGGAAAAAAGAGTTTTTGTATTGTAGTATTGAGTATTCAAAAAAGGTTCAAGATAAATGTTACTTTATACAATCTTCATTTACATTCCTGCAAAGATGACAGAAAATTTACTCAATTAAATTGCAATTAAAAATCTACAGGACACAAATAAATAAATTGCAATAAAACAAACACTTAAAGAGTGTTTTGGATGTTTTCTTTCCCGTGTCCAGTAAGAAGACATTATTATGGAAGCAAAATAGACCTCAAAACTCAAAACTGGCCAGTGCATGAAAAAAACACAATTGGTATGCCTGTAGTACCTCGTCTTAAAAGTCATGGAACTCTCTGTAGGCTATATATATATATATATATTCATATCTTCAATATATATATAAATTATAGTCTTAAATTTACTGTTCTGCTGTGCGTTTTAGACGATAAATGCATGCCGATTTTGTTTGGTGCTTGGAAATACCACTGTGAATGGAGAGCGTTTTGAAATGAAATATTCAAAATTTATCCAGAGTAATGTGAGATTTTAAAGGGGTCATCGGATGCCCATTTCTACAAGTGGATATGATTCTTTAGGGTCTTAATGACAAGTCTATAACATACTTTGGTAAAAAAAATTCTCAATGGTAGTGTAAAAAACAAATTTTCTCTTTTCAGATCAAGCCGTTTTTGTTGCATTTTCCTTTATATGTTAATGAGCTCTGCTGACCCCGCCCCTCTCTTCCGAGCTGCTCTCCTAGAGACTGTTTACTTTAGCCGCATTCATCGTGAAACTTGCTAATTAGCACATTACTAGGAAAGGCGATTTGCAAAGATTCATTACAAAACATTATATTCACTTCTTCTGTAGATGAGGCTGGATCACGAATGATTCGTGGCGAATATAGATGCATTTATGTAGATCGCGGGCGCATTCCCTTCAGTAACAAATGTAATCCACTGTGTCTTCACACAGACAGGCTTCTGAGATCGGCTCGATTTATAAAGGGGAAAACATTTAACCGATTTAAAAAAAAAAAACACTGGGTGGATTTTTATCATTATAGGTGGTTGTGTACACACACTGCCAACACACATTTCAGTTCAAACTTCTTGTAAAAGTGCATGTAGCATCCTATGACCCCTTTAAAAATAAAGGCTCCAGAAGGGTGTTCTGACAGCGATGCCATAGAAGAATCATTTTAGCTTCCTCAAAGAACCTTTAGTGAAAGAACTTTGTGTGAAGAACATATAAATAATCAAAAGAACCTTTTGTCCAATGGAAAGGATGTTAAAGGTTCTTCATGGAACCATCAATGCCAATAAAGAAGCTTTAATTTTAAGAGTGTGGCCTGAAAGATACTGAGACCTTAAACATAATGAAGAAAAGTGACATTAGTGAAAAGAAAAGATCCTGCTGTGTTGATCTGATAAAGCACAATCAGGCCGTTATGAGCGTGACTTCGTTGAACCTTTGAGCAGATTCAGAGCTTCTAGTGGATTTGTGGGACGTTTTATTGCTGTGGACTTTGGCGCTCTTGTGCCGTGTTGTTCTGGTGATCGTATTAAATCTGTGCTGATGCTGAGGAGACTTAACATTGAGTTCACTGTTAGACTTGATCCTGATTGAATCAGTCTAATGTGAGGCATGCCTGAAGAGTTCGGGTTCTGTCTCGGGATGGGTTTGTTCATTGCACACAGGATTATTGTGGTCCGTAATCAAATAAACATCTGCAGTGATGCATCTGAAACACACTCTCAACCTTTATAAATCCAAGGACAATATTCAAAAGCATAGGCTATCTGCGCTGATATGTATACTTCTGTTGTAATAAAAATTAATAAACGTAAAAATATATGCCATTTTAATGGCCTACATCTTAGCATTTTGAGATACTGGTAATATAACTAAATTGTAATAAGTTTAAGAGTTAGCCTATTCTTTAGTTGAGAACCAAACGTTCTGCAATGCATGGTCTTTACTAATAGAGGTTCCTTAAATGTTTGTGCCATTGAACCAAATTCAGATCAGCGGTTATTAATATGTAAAGAGTGTAACCAACTTTAACTAATTTATTGTCAGGACTCTCTACAAACTGTTGCTCCAGAACAATAGAGGAAGACACTAAAGTTTAGCTGTAGCATCTATATTTATGCATATGGCAGATGCTTTTATCCAAAGTGACTTGCATTGCATTGAAGGCACACATGTGATCAGTTCATGCATTCCCTGGGAGTCGAACCCTTGACTCTGGTGTTGTTTTCCATGCTCTACAGGAATGCAATGCAGAGTGAAGCTGGACTTGTGTTCACATGTTTGTCTATTTCACTATCCTCCACTTACAGAAAGCAAAGAGTGGTACCGTGTTATTCGTTGGTGTATATGGTTGAGAATCTGCCAGTTTTTTGACGAGTGTTTTGAGACTGATTTTCCCAAGGCTGTGTGAGAGATTTTCTCGTCTTGAGTTTTTGGGTCACTCGCCTACTTGAGACTGAACCTGCGCTGCTTGTGCTCGTGGTCCAGATCTGAGTATCACCAGCGTCCTGCTGCTGAGAGATGATACGAGTTACTGTGATCAGAGATCATGTGTTTTATATATATATATATAGCGCTTTACCCAATGCATATTGTTTCAGAGCAGAGTTACTTACAGAGCTGGGTAGATTACTTGCTAATTGTAATCCGTAACTGATTCCAAATTACATGACAAAAATTGTAGTCAGTAACCTAATCCACTACATCACACATTTTAGGCAATATAATCAGACTACTTTTGGATTACTTTTAACCTAACTTGTTTATCACATTGATTTAATATAGGGTAATCTCGTACCATATTGATATAAAAATACAAAGAGACAGAAAATATATTTGCTGTTATTAACAACATGAAGTGCATTAAACATTACATTGTCAAGGTTTCCCAAAATGGGGTTCATGGGTTTAATGAACCGCTAATAAAACCTAACATGTAAAATTAAAATAAATCACTTACTTACTAAAAAAAAGATGAAATATTTTAATTGTTTGCATCATGTCATGTGACCATAGTAGTCAGTAGTTCAATGTTGAAATGTTCAGAAACAAATAATTTCTAGTAATATTTCTAAATGATTTCTGACTAGTGACTGGTCTTTGTGTGAATGTCCACAAAACTGGAAGACTTTCTGAATGTGCCGGGAAGCCTCTTTAGAAACGAAAATGTAAAACTTTAGGGAGAATTGGTAGAATCAATAAATTATGGATAATTTTATCAATTGTGTGAATAGTACATAATCATGTAAACAATAAAAAAGTAACCGTAATCTTATCACGAGTATTTTAAGATGTAATGTAATCCGATTACGTAATGTTTGTTACGTACTGATTAAACGTAAACACCTCTCACACACGCTCACTCACACACGCTCAGACACTCACTCACACACACGCTCAGACACTCACACACACGCTCATAAACACGCTCACTCACACACGCTCAGACACTCACACACATGCTCAGACACTCACACACACTCAGCACTCACACACATGCTCCGACACTCCCACACACCTCAGACACTCACTCAACACGCGCTCAGGACACATCACACACGACGCTCAGACACTCACGCTCACACACAAATACGCTCAGACACTCCCACCGCTCAGACACTCACACTCCCCCACTCTCAGACACTCACACTCACACACACTCTCACACACTCACACTCACACACTCTCAGACACTCACACACACGCTCAGACGCTCACACACACGCTCAGACGCTCACACACACGCTCAGACGCTCACACACACGCTCAGACACTCACACACCACACGCTCAGACACTCACACACATACTCACACACACACGCTCAGAACTCACCACACGCTCATACAGCTCACACGCACGCTCAGACACCACACAAACGTCAGACACTCACACACACGCTCAACACCTCACCACACCTCAGACCCGCACACACGCTCAGACCTCCACACGCTCACTCACACCACACCACCGCTCAGACACTCCACACTCTCAGACACTCACACAACTCAGACACTCACACACCGCTCGACACTCCACAACACGCTCAGACACTCCCACAACACTCTCGAACACTCACACACACGCTCAGACACTCCCACCACACACACACTCTCAGACCCTCCACACACACGCTCAGGACACGCCCACATACCCTCAGACCCTCACACACCACGCTCAGACACCAGCACTCACCCACACGCTCAGACACGCCACCCAGCTCAGACCCTCACCCCCGCTCAAACACTCACCACACTCTCTATACACTCACACACACCTCAGACCCTCACACACACGCTCATACCCTCACACACACGCTCAACACTCCACACACTCTCCGACCTCACACTCCACACACACCGCTCAGACCCTCCAAGAACCGCTCAGACCCTCACACAACACCTCAGACATCACACACCCTCTCAGACACTCACCCAACCACTCTCAGAACGCTGTCACGACACAATCTCAGAAACGCTCAGACACTCACACTCACGCTCAGACACTCACACTCACGCTCAGACACTCACACTCACGCTCAGACACTCACACTCACGCTCAGACACTCACACTCACGCTCAGACACTCACACTCACGCTCAGACACTCACACTCACGCTCAGACACTCACACTCACGCTCAGACACTCACACTCACGCTCAGACACTCACACTCACGCTCAGACACTCACACTCACGCTCAGACACTCACACTCACGCTCAGACACTCACACTCACGCTCAGACACTCACACTCACGCTCAGACACTCACACGCTCAGACACTCACACACGCTCAGACACTCACTCACACACGCTCAGACACTCACACTCACACACACGTTCAGACACTCACACACACGCTCAGACGCTCACACACACGCTCAGACGCTCACACACACGCTCAGACGCTCACACACACGCTCAGACGCTCACACACACGCTCAGACGCTCACACACACGCTCAGACGCTCACACACACGCTCAGACGCTCACACACACGCTCAGACGCTCACACACACGCTCAGACGCTCACACACACGCTCAGACGCTCACACACACGCTCAGACACTCACACACCACACGCTCAGACACTCACACACACGCTCAGACACACACACACACACACACGCTGCAAACACTCACACACGCTCAGACACTCACACTCACACACTCTCAGACACTCACACACTCTCAGACACTCACACACACGCTCAGACACCCACACACACGCCGAACACTCCACGCACACACACGCTCAACACTCACACTCACAACACAACGCTCATACCCACACTCACACTCACGCTCAGACACTCACACTCACGCTCAGACACTCACACGCTCAGACACTCACACACGCTCACACACTCACACTCACACACTCTCAGACACTCACACACTCTCAGACACTCACACACTCTCAGACACTCACACACTCTCAGACACTCACACACTCTCAGACACTCACACACTCTCAGACACTCACACACTCTCAGACACTCACACACTCTCAGACACTCACACACACAACCTCAGACCTCACACACAACGCTCAGACACCACACACCTCGACACACTCCAACACCGCTCAGAGACACACTCCACCACGCTCAGACACTCACATCCACGCTCAACACTCACACAACACTGCTCAGACACCACCACGACTCAGACACTCGCACAGACACATCACACACCGCAGACCTCACACACACCACACACCTCAGGACACTCACACACTGCCGCATACACACTCACCCACACCGCGCAGACCTCACACACACCGCTCAGACCTCACACCACACACACACGCTCAGCACACTCCACCGCTCGACCTCACACACCCCAGACACTCACACACACTCTCACACTCACCCACACACACACGCTCATCCACCACCCCACACAACGCTCAGACACTCACTCACACACGCTCAGACACTCACACTCACACACGCTCAGACACTCACACTCACACACACGTTCAGACACTCACACACACGCTCAGACACTCAAGAACACCGCTCGCACTCACACACACCTCAGACACTCACACACACCGCTCAGACACTCACTCACACAGTGACTCTCAGACACACTCCACAACACACGCTCCAGACACGCACCCTCACACAGCTCAGACACCCACACACTCTCAATACACCCACACACACACACGCAGACACACCCCACACGCTCAGACACTCACCCACACACGCGCGAACACTCCACACACACGCTCATCACTCACACTCGCACACACTCTCAGACACTCACACTCCACCCACCTCCCAGACACTCACTTACTCACACACAAGAACGCTCCCGACACTCCCACACCCCACGCTCATACACTCACACACAACGCTCAGAAACAGCAAAACCACTCCTCACACACTGACGCTCAGACACTCCTCACACCGCACCGACACGCACTCACCAATCCATACCACACTCACACAAACCTCCGGTACACTCACACTCCCACCTCAGACACGCACACTCACACCACATCGCTCAGACACTCCAACACTCTCACCCTCACCCCACCCCTCATACACTCACACACACGCTTCAGACCCGCACACACGCTCCGACACTCACACACACACGCTCATACACTCACACACACGCTCAGACACTCCACAACACACAGCTCAGACACTCCCACACGCTCAGCCACTCACAACGACACACGCTCAAACACTCACCCCCGTCAGAACCACACACACGCTTCAGACACTACACTCACACTCACACCCACCTCAACACTCACACACGCTCAACACTCACACCAGCTCAGACACCTCACACACGCTCAGACACTCACACCACCTCAGACCTACACCTCGCTCAAGACACTCCACACACGCTCGGAAACTCACCACCACATCAGACACTTCACCCCTCACACACGCTCACTCACACACGCTCAGACACTCACACTCACACACACACGCTCAGACACTCACACACACTCTCAGACACTCACACACACGCTCAGACGCTCACACACACGCTCAGACGCTCACACACACGCTCAGACGCTCACACACACGCTCAGACGCTCACACACACGCTCAGACGCTCACACACACGCTCAGACGCTCACACACACGCTCAGACGCTCACACACACGCTCAGACACTCACACACGCTCATACTCTCACACACTCACACTCACACACTCTCAGACACTCACACACTCTCAGACACTCACACACACGCTCAGACGCTCACACACACGCTCAGACACTCACACACCACACGCTCAGGCACACGCACACACACGCTCAGACACTCACACACGCTCCGACCCCTCACAACAACGCTCAGACCTCACACACACGCTCAGACACTCACCCACACCTCAACACTCACACACACCCCCGCTCAGACACTCAACACACGCGCCTCGACACTCACACTCGACACACACCTCAGACACTCACACTCAACACCGCTCGACCTCCACTCCCACACAAACCCAACCCTCACACTCACACAAACGCTAAGACACGCACACTTCCCACACACGCTCAGACACACACACTCTTCAGACCGCACACACACGCTCAGACACTCACACACCACACGCTCAGACACTCACACACACGCTCAGACACACACACACACACGCTCAACCTCACATACGCTCTCAGACACTCACACCCTCATACCCTCACACTCACAGCACACTCTCACACTCACAACCCTCTCAGACACTCACACCACACTCTCAGAACACTACACACACAACCTCAGACACTCACACACACACGCTCAGACACCCACACACACGCTCACCACTCACCCTAAGCGCTCACACACTCACACCACACACACACCTTCCGACACTCACACACACACACACACGCTCAGCACTCACACACAACACACACCTCAGTACACTCACACACCTACAACACCACACACACAAATCGCTCATTACACTCACACCACTCTCATAGACCTCCACACCTACTCTCAGACCTCACACACCGACACACGCTCAGACACTCACACACACTCTCAGACACTCCACACCGCTCGACACTCCCACACAACTCAGACAACTCCACACTCTCATACACTCACACACGACGCTCAGACACTCACACCCCTCAGAAACACTCCACACCGCTCAGACACTCACTCACACAACCGTCATACACTCACTCCCAACACACCTCTCAGACCCCCCTCACACACCCCTCAGACCACTCCCTCACACCCGCTCAACCTCACACCCCTCAGCCCACCACCCACACAACCTCAGACCACACCACACACACGCCTCAGACACTCACCCACTCCCAACACTCACACTCACAGTCTCACACTCTCACACTCTCACACACTGACACTCACACTCACCCTCACACTCTCACACTCACACTCACACCCACACACACACACACTCCCACACACAGCTCTCGAGACACACTACACACCACACGCTCAGACCTCCACACACGCTCATACCTCTCACACACGCTCAGACACTTACTCACTCACACCCTCATACCACCCCGACACACACGCTCACTCACACACGCTCAGACACTCACTCACACACGCTCAGACACTCACACTCACACACACGCTCAGACACTCACACACTCTCAGACACTCACACACACGCTCAGACACTCACACACACGCTCAGACACTCACACACGCTCAGACACTCACTTATGAGAAACGGCAGTGAATTCAGAGAAGAAGAAATTCATTTTCAATCATTTTGCATGTTGTGTTAATGAGAAATCAACTGGAACGTTGTTCTTCAAATCTAAGACACATCAGTTCTTTTAAAATGTTCAAGCAGCAGCATGCGTACAAATATAAAGTTATGAATATAAATGATTTTATGTAGAAATCCTCATCATCTGCCCAAAAAGTCAGACTCAGTTATGCTGATTGTCTTGCATTTGATTAGTCACAAAAAAAGCGATTTATGATTAATATCATAAGTCTTTGATCATTTTAAAACCATTTAAACGAAAAGAAATCCCACTTTTTATTGTGCTTTCAAACTTTTGATCATTTTTTAATGAATCTGTTATTAATATGCGCATGCTTTATCTCTTAATTCCATTCCGTTGTGATGATTGAAGAGCAGCATGAACATATTTCCAAATATGTAGTTATAAATATAACTGAATCATATTAATATAGAAATCCACACCGCTGTGATTCAAGATTAGTTTCATGTAGTCGAGTCACATGTATTTCTATTGCGCTTTATACAAATACAGATTGTTTCAAAGCAGCTTCACTGAGATAAACAGGAAAACAACATAAACCGTGTTAATGCTGTAAAATTCATCAATTAAAATGAATTGAATTTCAGCTGTAAAGCAGCTCTACAGAATTCAGTTTAATAATAGTGTCAATGTTGCAAAGTTCATCGATTACAATCACCTGTTTGTGCTGGTTTCATACTGATATTGTGCTGGATTTGTGTTGTGCTGATTTTATGCTCATTTCGTACTGGTTTTGTCCTGGATTTGTGCTGGTTTTGTCCTGGAGTTGCGCTGGTTTTGTCCTGGATTTGTCCTGGTTTTGTCCTGGAGTTGCACTGGTTTTGTCCTGGATTTGCACTGGTTTTGTCCTGGAGTTGCACTGGTTTTTTTCCTGGTTTTGTATGGTTTTGTCCTGGATTTGTCCTGGTTTTGTGCTGGATTTGTCCTGGTTTTGTGCTGGTTTTGTCCTGGATTTGCACTGGTTTGTTTCCTGGTTTTGTACTGGTTTTGTACTGGTTTTGTCCTGGAGTTGTACTGGTTTTGTCCTGGATTTGTGCTGGTTTTGTCCTGGAGTTGCGCTGGTTTTGTCCTGGATTTGTGCTGGTTTTGTGCTGGTTTGTACTGGTTTTGTCCTGGATTTGCACTGGTTTTTTTCCTGGTTTTGGACTGGTTTTGTCCTGGATTTGTACTGGTTTTGTCCTGGATTTGTCCTGGTTTTGTGCTGGTTTTGACCTGGATTCTTACTGGTTTTGTGTGGATTTGGTGGTTTGCGTGCCTCTGTATGTCGTTCTTGTGTTTCTGATCTCTGTAATCAGTAAGAGTGTGAACGAGCAGAAAGCAGAAGCCGTCATGCGGTCCTCTAGGGATCGTCACAGGTGTGTGAACAGGAAGTAGAATCACGAGCACCTGCACTGAAAGCATCAGCGTTGCGGTCAGTGTTTTATTTCCAGCGATGATGTCCTGTTGTCTGCTCGTTTGCATCGGCGGTTCTAGTGTTTTCGCTCACACTGAAGCGTGTTCATGCGGAGCTGCTCTATTCAAATGTCCTGAGATGATCCAGCCGTTCATGTGAATGAATCCGCTGAAGATAACGGTCCGTGACTGACCGCTGAAGGTCACTTCCGTCTCACGGGACAGACTTGTTTCTGTTCTTGAATGTCCCTGCAGTGAAGGTTGAGTGTTGTTTGGTCATGGAGTTTCTCCTGCGTGATTCTCTGCTGACTCTTCATGTGTACGGTGAAGTTTGTCATCATCTCGTGTTTAAACATGTTCTTGAGAGAAATAGATTCGGTTTTGAGTCTCACAGTTAGAAGGGCAGACAGAAACTGATTGGTTTTGTCCTGTGAGTTTGTAATGAAGTGAACGAGTCATGGATCTCTGAAGCAGATTGATTCATGTATCTGAGACTCATCGTGATGCTTTTAGATGTTTGCTGGATCTCTATGGCTTCTGCAGTTTGATCCTTTTTTGTGTTGTGGTTAAAGTCTCTCTCTCACACACACACACACTCTCTCTCTCACACACACA
>JADLZN010009920.1:275981-285981 GCA_018155175.1 Sinocyclocheilus anophthalmus
ACACAAACCACTCCCTCATTGCTCAACACACAACCACTCACACTTGCTCACAAACACACACACTCACACTTGCTCACAAACACTCACTCACACAAACACACACACTCGCTCACAAACACACACTCGCTCACAAACACTCACTCACACTTACTAACTCACAAACACACACTTGCTCACAAACACACACTCGCTCACAAACACTCTCACACTTACTAACTAACATAACACACACTTCGTTCACAAACCACACACATCTAACAAAACACACTCGCTCCAACAATCACTCAAACTTACTAACTCAAACACACAGTAGTTCTACAAACACACACTTGTCACCCAAAACCAAAAACAAAATCGTCACAAAACAATCAACTCGCAACATTGTCACACAAACACACACACTTGCTCACAAACACACATTCGCTCACAAACACTCACTCACTCGCTCACAAACACACTCGCTCACACTTGCTCACAAACACTCACTCACACTTACTAACTCACAAACACGCATTCGTTCACAAACACACACTGATCACAAACACACACTCACACTCACAAACACTCACTCCACATTGCTCACAAAACCTCCTCCACTTAACTAACTCAAAACCCACATTCGTTCACAAAAAAAACTCACTCCCTTGCTCACAAACACTCAATCACACCAAACACCACACTTGATCACAAACACACATTCGCTCACCAAACACCTACACTCCCACTTACAACGCCACAAAACACATTCGTTCACCAAACACACACTTGCTCACAAACATCACACTAACTCAAAAACACTACTCAACTGCTCCCAAACACACAATCACACTTGCTCAAAACAATCACTCGCTCAACAAAAACACTCATCACACTTACTAAACTCACAAAAAAACACATTCGTTCACAAACAATCACTCCCACTTGTCAAACACACACACTCACTCTTGCTCACAAACACACACTCACACTTGCTAACTCACAAACACACATTCGTTCACAAACACTCACTCACACTTGCTCACAGACACACACTCACACTTGCTCACAGACACACACACACTCACACAAACACACAAACACACACACACTTGCTCAACAAAACACCCTCACACATGCTCACAAACACACACTAAACTTGCTTCACAAACACTCACTCACACGTACTAAATTCACAAACACATTCAGTCACAAACACACACCATTGTAACCCAAAACCACACCGTCACAAAACACACCGCTCAAACACTTGCCACAAACACACATCACACCTTGCTCACAGGACACACAGTCCACACTTGATCACAAACGTCACACCCACACTTGCTCAAACACACACACTCACTCTTGCTCACAAACACACACTCACACTTGCTAACTCACAAACACACATTCGTTCACAAACACTCACTCACACTTGCTCACAGACACACACTCACACTTGCTCACAGACACACACACACTCACACAAACACACACTCACACTTGCTTACGGGGGGGACACACACTCACACTTGCTCACAAACACTCACTCACACTTGCTCACAGACACACACTCACACTTGCTCACAGACACACACACACTTGCTCACAGGACACACCACTCACACTGCTACAGACACACACTCACTCACACTCGCTCACACACACACTCGCTCACACTTGCTCACAAACACTCACTCGCTCACAAACACTCACTCACACTTGCTCACAAACACACACTCGTTCACAAACACACACTCGTTCACAAACACACACTCGTTCACAAACACTTGCTCACAAACACACACACACTTGCTCACAAACACACACACACACTCGCACACACACAAAAACACTCACACTCACAAACACACACACACACACTCTCACACACACACACTCACACTTGCTCACAAACACTCACTCACACTTGCTCACAGACACACACTCACACTTGCTCACAGACACACACTCACTTGCTCACAAACACACACTCACACTTGCTAACTCACAAACACACATTCGTTCACAAACACTCACTCACACTTGCTCACAGACACACACTCACACTTGCTCACAGACACACACTCACACTTGCTCACAAACACTCACTCACACTTACTAACTCACAAACACACACTCGTTCACAAACACACACTCGTTCACAAACACACACTTGTCACAAACACACTCGCTCACAAACACACTCGCTCACACTTGCTCACAAACACTCACTCACACTTGCTCACAGACACACACTCACACTTGCTCACAGACACACACACACTCACACAAACACCCTCACACTTGCCTCACAAAACACAACACACACGTGCTCACAGAAACACACCTTGCTCACGAAAACCACTCACTTGCTCACAACCACATCACTCACACTTGATCACAAAACACACACCAAACTGCTCACACACTTCCACTTGCTCACAACACCACTCCACACTTGCTGAAATCACACAAACACACACACTTGCTGACAAACACACACTTGCTCACAAACACACACTCACACTTACTAACTCACAAACACACACTCGTTCACAAACACTCACTCACACTTGCTCACAAACACACACTCACACTTACTAACTCACAAACACACATTCGTTCACAAACACACACTTGCTCACAAACACACTCGCTCACAAAAACACACTTGCTCACAAACACACTCGCTCACAAACACACTTCGTCACAAACACACACACTCGCTCACAAACACACACTCGCTCACAAACACACACTCGCTCACAAACACACATCGCTCACACTTGCTCACAAACAATCCTCACACCAAACACACCACACCTTGCTTCAAAACAACTCACTCACACAACACAAACACTTGAGCACAAACACACAACTTGCTCACAAACACATCACTCACACGTACTAACTCCAAACAACACATTCGGCAACAATAAAAACACACACTTGCTCACAACTCACTCATTCACTCACTCACACAAACACACACACTTGCTGACAAACACACACTTGCTCACAAACACACTTGCTCACAAACACACTCGCTCACAAACACACACTCGCTCACAAACACACACTCGCTCACAAACAGACACTCGCTCACAAACACTCACTCACACTTGCTCACAAACACACACACACACTCGCACACACACACACACACACTCACACTTGCTCACAAACACTCACTCACACTTACTAACTCACAAACACACATTCGTTCACAAACACACACTTGCTCACAAACACACACACTCACACTTGCTCAGAAACACACATTCGTTCACAAACACACACTTGCTCACAAACACACACACACGTGCTCACAAAACACCACACTTACTAACTCCCAAACACATCGTCACAAACACACACCAACACACATTCACAAACACACTCGTTCACGAACACACTTGCTCACAAACACACATTCGCTCACAAACACTCACTCACTCGCTCACAAACACACTCGCTCACAAACACACACTCACACTTACTAACTCACAAACACACACTCGTTCACAAACACACACTCGTTCACAAAAAAAACACATTCGCTCACAAACACCGGCAGAGCTGTGACGTCATCCGCTTGCATCAGAGATCAGCTGCTTCTTCAAACCAAACAGCATTAATGCATGAAGTCCAGAGTCCTACATAGAATAACTTATAGTACAGTTATGTCTAACGGTCAGTGACACACATCAGTATACTGAAGCATTTCTACATTCGTATGGCTTCACTTCCTGTTTCGATTTTAACTGTCAACAGCACATTTATTTATTCATTGATTTTTAATGCATATACAGCCCTAATATATATATAGTTTCCATAAAAGATAATGTATAATTATATGTAATTTTATCATATACAGATTTTTTTTTTTTGGTTTGTTTCTATCTAGCTTCATTTTTATTTCAGTTTTTAGTAAATTAGTTACTATAACTTAAACTTTTTTAATTTCAGTTAGTTGCCAATGCAGCATTTCAAATTTTTTTAGTTCTTTTTTTTCTAATTTTATTTTAAATTTTTTAAAAAGATTTGTGTAATTTTTTTTTTTTCAGCTTAAATTCAGTAAAAGACTATTTTTAATAGTTTTAGTTAACAATAACAACGCTGATCATATATGGTTGAAATAAATCACACGAGAGCAAAAGAGAATGTCTGCAGAACGATGATGTCAGCATAATCGGAAGTTACTGAAATCAAAAGAACAGCAAATAATGCAAACTGAATGTCTAGACTAAGTCTCTCTATACTGTACATACTGTATGATCTCATAAAGGCTTAAAAAATAAATGAGTTTGACTGATTGCTCTGCTTGTCAGATGGTTTCACGGTAAGATCACGCGTGAGCAGGCGGAGCGGCTGCTGTATCCGCCGGAGACGGGGCTGTTCCTGGCGCGCGAGAGCACCAATTACCCCGGAGACTACACGCTGTGTGTGAGCTGCGACGGCAAGGTGGAGCACTACCGCATCATCTATCACAGCGGGAAACTGTCCATCGATGAGGAGGAGTACTTCGACAACCTCATGCAGCTGGTGGAGGTGTGTGTGGTGTATGTGGTTAGAGAGGTGTGAGAGTGTGTGTGCGTGTGCGTGTGTGTGTGCGCGAGTGTGTGTCTGTGTGAGAGTGTGTATGTGTGTTAGAGAGAGAGAGAGTGTGAGAGAGAGAAAGAGTGTGTGTGAGAGAGAGAGAGAGGGAGAGGGGGGGGGAAAGTGTGTGTGGGCAAGTGTTTGGTGCTTGAGAGGGAGGAGTGGTGTGAATATGTGAGTGTGTAAAGAATGTGTGTGTGTGTGTGTGTGTGATGGGCGTGTGTGTGTGGAGTGCGAGCGTCGTGTGTGTGATTTTTTTGAGTTACGTGCGAGTGTTTTTTAGTGGTGTGTGTGAGAGAGAGAGAGTGTGAGAATGTGTGTGAGTGCGAGTGGTTCTGTGTGAGTGTGTGTGTGTGTGTGTGGTGTGTGAGTGCGCGTGGTGAGGCGAGTTCGTGGGGGTGTGTGATTTTTTTTTGAGTACGTGCGAGTGTTTAGTGAGTGTGTGTGTGTGTGTGTGTGTGGTGTGCGAGTGTGTATGGTGTTAGAGAGAGAGAGAGGGAGAGTGTGTGTGGTGCGTGTGAGAGTGTGTTCTAGTGAGTGTGTGAGAAGGAGAGTGTGTGTGAAATATGAGAGTGTGAGCTGGGTGTAAGAATGTGTGTGACTGCGAGTGAGTCTGGCGTGTGTGTGTGTGTGTGTGCGTGAGAGTGTATGTGTGATTTTTTTTTTTGAGGACGGCGAGTGTTTGGTAAGTGGTGTGTGTGTGTGTGTATGTGTGTTAGAGAGAGAGACGCGACGGTGTGTGTGTGGTGAGTGGCGAGTGTGTGTGAGAGGGAGAGTGTGTGTGAATATGAGAGTGTGAGTGTGTAAGAATGTGTGTGAGTGCGAGTGAGTCTGTGTGTGTGTGTGTGTGTGTGTGATTTTTTTTGTGAGTGTGTGTGTGTGTGAGTGTGTATTGAGGAATCCTCACATTCTCGTCCCGTTTCTATCCATGGCGGGTCATACAAGTGCTCATGAATCAACGTCGCACACAACATCTTGGGAATGACTGTAACAAGAAACCAGACCTGGTGTGGTGGTGCATGAGTGTGTGTGTGTGTGTTGCTCCTTGAATGTGATTTTAGAGTTTTTTCTGCCCTCTAGTGGCTCCTGTGTTTCTGTGAAACAAACGATCATCTAAACAAGTTTTTATGATGAAGAGAATTATTCTGTCCTGCAGGATATTAAAGCAGATTAGTGATCATGATCTAGACGTGTCCAGTTAGAAACCGTTTTCATTTTGCATTTCAATGAATAACAAAAGAGCAAAATGAAAAAAAAATATTTACAAAATTTTTTTTTTATAAACCGTTTTGTTTAAGGAATAACAAAGGAGCAAAAAAAAAAAATATATATATATATATTTTTTTTAAAATAAGGAAAGGAGAACAAATGTTAAAATATATTTAAATTATTTAAAAAAAAAACAGCTAAAAATGTTTTTTAAAAATGTGTAACTTTTTAAGAAAAAATAAAATAAATATATTTTACAAAATCATAAAAAAGAGAGAATATTTGTAACCTTTTTTGCCTTTCATTGAATTAGCAAACACAAATATGAAGTCAAAAAATATTTAACAAATATCTTAAAATTATTGATTGAGCTGTAGTGATTTGAATGAGTTTGATTCATTGATCTTGTTTGATGCGTTTATGAAATTCTTTTTCCTCCGGATGTTTGTTGGTAGTGGACATGAAAAAGAATTCTTCATCAGCTTAGAAAGACATGTTTTGTTTTCACCGGAAACATCCAGCAGAGCGCCGTGAGATGAGTGTGACCTCTATCCCAGCATGCTCAGCTCCCTCAGGCTGCTGTCCTTCACTCTTCCCCTCCACAGCCTCTGTGCCTTTCCTCTTTCACATGTTCACAGGAAGAGCTCCGACCCCTGAGCACAGTTCATAACCGTTTCTGTGTGAAACGTGAAATGCATATTAGTGTGTGGTGTGTGGTGGTGTGCGCGGTGTTTGTGTGGGTGTGTTGTTGTGCGTGTGTGTGTGTGTGGCGTGTGTGCGGGTGTGTTGCAGCATTAAACCAAAGATGCTGATGGTCTTTGCACGCGACTCATTAAACCCAAGCTGATGGAGGGGACGGTTGCAGCACAGGACGAGTTCTCCAGGAGTGAGTGTCTCATAGCAGTGTTTATTTACTATTATAGATTTGTTTATATTCTGAAGTAGTTTTTAATTGATACTTTCCGGTTTCTATTGAATTCTAGTTCAAATTTTGTTTTGTGCTTTTGTCAATTTTTTTAGTTTTTGTTTGAGATATTACTATATGTGACGCTGGAACGTCTTTAGTGGCTGGGGGATATTTGTAGCAATAGCTAAAAATACGTTGTATGGGTCAAAATTATACATTTTTTTATGCCAAAAATCATTAGGATTTAAGTAAAGATCATGTTCCATGAAGATATTAAGTAAATTTCTTACCGTAAATATAACAAAACTTAATTTTTGATTAGTAATATGCATTGCTAAGAACTTCATCTGAACAACTTTAAAGATGATTTTCTCAATATTTAGATTTTTTTGCTCCCTCAGATTCCAGATTTTCAAATATTATCCTATCCTAACAAACATACATAAATCAATGGAGAGGATTTATTCAGCTTTCAGATGAGCATACGCTCAATCTCGAGACAAATGCCCTTATTACTGCTTTGGCTGCAGGGTCACATTAGGTGTAATTGAATAATTAAATTCATGTTAAACTCATTATTTCAGTTTTAGTTTTAGTTCAGTTGTAGTTTTTATTTATTTCCAGTTAATAATTTTATTTTAGTATTATTTACATACTATTATAGTTTTTATTTACATTTTGAAGTAGCTTTTTGTTTTTCAGTCTTATATTTAATTTCAGTTCAAATATTTGTAATTTTGTCTTTTTTTTCTTCTTTTTTTTTTTTGGAAAACTTGCGATTTGGGTTTAATCTATTATTAAAAAATTACTATATTTTAGTTCTAGTTCCATTTTTAGTTTGTTTAGTTTATTCCAGTTAAGTAAATTGTATATTATGAGTATTATTATAGGATTATTTTTATCTAATTTTTCTGTTAATATTTTGAAGTAACTTTTTACTTATTTAGTATTTTTACTTACTAAATATTTAGTAATTTCATGTGCTTTCATCAAATTTATTTAATATTTTTAAATACTACTATTTAGGTTTAATTTAATATTCACTGATTATTTCAGTTTTAGTTTTTATTTTATTTCCAGTGCATTTTGCATTTTAGTGCTTCAACTTTTAAAACTAAACAAGGGTTCATCTAATATGTATATTTTATTCCATTAGCTTCATTTTAGTTAACAAAAATGTTTTAAAAGTTTTACTTTCGGGTAATGATAAGAACCCTTATGCAATCAGTCCTAGAAACTAAATTCTTTAATGTTTTGTGTTTAAGAACAGCTCTATACAATATCACATGGAGCTAATTATAACTTATCATTCGTACTGTACCTTACAGACCATCTGCTGTTCAATAAAACTAGAGGATGGAAGAAAATAGAAGTGCAAGATGAATCTCAGCAGATCTTAGCCCTCAGATGAGCTCTAGAAAAGTGCAGCGGGGTTCATGTTGATGTTTGAGAGCTGTCGGGTCATGAAGCAGATATAAAGCAGAAGTGAAAGCGGTTTGATCTCGATGTTTGTCTCGACAGGTGGATGGGCTCTGAGCAGGAAAGATCTCAAACTCATTCAGACCATCGGCAATGGAGAGTTCGGAGGTGCGTGAAGATCCCTGTGACTGCGTTTGAGGATGATGAATCCGTGTGTAGTTTTTGTGTTTGTGTGTGTGTTGTGTGTGTTTGTGGTGTGTGTGTGTGTGTGTGCGCGTTTGTTTTGGTGGTGCGCCTGTGTGTTGTGTGGGGTTGGTGTGGTTATTTGTGTGTGTGGTGTGGTTGTGTGTGTGTGTGCATTGTGTGTTTGAGGTGTGGATTTTGTTGTGTGTGTTTGTGTGTGTGTGTATTGTTGTGTGTGTGTGTGTGTGTGTGTGTGCACTTGTGTGTTTGTGTGTGTGTGTATTGTTTGTGTGTGTGTTGTGGTGTGTGTGTGTGTGTGTTGTGTGTGTGTGCAAGTGTGTGTGTGTGTGCGAGTGTGTGTGTGTGTGGGTGTGTGTTGTTGTGTGGCCACTGGGTTGTGTGTTGTTGCTATTTTGTGTGTGTGGTTGTGTGTGTGTGTGTGTGGTGTGTGCACTTGTGTGTTTGTGTGGTGTGTATTTTTGTGGTGTGTGTTGTGTGTGTGTGTGTGGTGTATTTTTGTGTAGTGTGTTTTGTGTGTGTGTTGTGTGTGTGCACTTGTGTGTGTGTATTTTTGGGTGGGCACTTGTGTGTGGGTATTTTTGTGTGGTGTTGTTGTTGTGTGTGTGTGTGTGTGTTGTGTGTCTGTGATTTTTGTGTGTGTGTGTGTGTGGTATTTTGGTGTGTGTGTGGTGGGTGTGTGTGCACTTGGGTGTTTGTGTTGTTTGGAGTTTGTGTGTGTGTGTATGTGTGGGTGTGTGTGTGTGTGTGTGTAAAGGTTTATATATCCCCCCTGGTGGGCACTTAAACCTGACTACACACAGACTCATGAGGACTCGTGTCACGGTGGGGACCTAAATTGAACCTAAACGCGCACAATTGAGGTCCCCACGGGTACAAAAGCTTATAAATCATACAGAATGAGTTTTTTTGAGAAAGTAAAACTGCAGAAAGTTTCCTGTGAGGGGTAGGTTTAGATGTAGGGCAATAGAAAATATGGTTTGTACAGTATAGAAACCATTACGCCTATGGAGAGTCACTACAAGGATAGCTGACCAGACGTGTGTGTGTGTGTGTTCAGATGTGATGGTGGGAGATTACAGAGGGACGAAGGTGGCAGTGAAGTGCATCAAACACGACGCCACGGCTCAGGCCTTCCTCGCTGAAGCTTCAGTCATGACGTGAGTACGAATGATCAGAAAGACTTTCACCTTTACTTCACAAAAAGCAACTGTGTAACTGCTTCAGCTGGAGCTTCTCGTGTCAGATCTTGACTGGTTTTGATCAAGTAAAGGTCAGAATAACGTCAGTAATATCTCCAGATGAACTCTTACTGGACTGAAGCAGCTCAGCTTTACTTGATTCTCCATTAATCATGTTTTAGAGTCTCAAATCTGATCCTCAGGATCTTTTGTGGAGCGTTTGTTTCCAGAAGCTTTACTTATACTTTTCCTCAGTGGAGGAATGATCTTCACAAGCCTCCAGAACATCTCACATCTTCTGAGGAGCCTTTATTTCTTCAGCTCTCAATCACTGCATTATATGTTTGGCAGTTTTTTCCTCCGGATTCTCACTCTATCAGACTATATGAGCCATAAAGGCCTGATGGAGCAAATATGATTTTCAACACATGCAAACATTTTTATTTTTTTTATTTTTTATTTTTTTTTTTTAAGTCTGATGGATTCTGATTGGCCCTCAGTG
>JADLZN010009920.1:290981-292074 GCA_018155175.1 Sinocyclocheilus anophthalmus
ACTCTGTGTACTTGAACGTGGACTGTTGATCTGGACGCTCTCTCGTGATCCGTGACGTGAGAGGAGGACACAATGCGTGCCGTTGTGTTGTGTTGTGTTGTGTGTGTGTGAGAGAGTGTGTGTGTGTGTGTGTGTGAGACTGTGTGTGTGTGCATTTTTGTGACAAATGAAGACATAAATGTGTATAATGACAAAAGTCCTGGCCTGGTATTACAAGGAGAAGGTGACTATTCCGGACATTACCCCATGTCCCCACTTTTCACAAAAACAACCTGTGTGTGTGACTTGTGTGTGTGTGTGTGTGTGTGTGTGTGTGTGTGTGTGTGTGGGGTGTGGTGTGTGCTTGGTGTGTGTGGAGAAAGAGAGAGAGAGAGCTTATATTGAAGTGGAGGCACTCAAAAGGTGAAAACATGTCATGGACGTCCTCTTAGGAAAACAGGACTTTCTCTCTCTCTCTCTCTGTAGTGGATGAGGGAAATGTCATGGAGGAGCATCTCGGGTGTCTGCGTGTGTCTGTGTGTGTGTGTGAGGAGGCATGTGTGTGTGTGTGTGTGTGTGAGTGTTGTGCATGTTTTGTGACAATGAGGGACATAAATGGTATAATGACAAAGGTATGACAGGTATTAAAAGGAGAAGGTGACTTTTCAGGACATTATCCCATGTCCCCACTTTTCAAAACGCTATAAATCACACAGAATGGAGTGTATTGAAAATCTGAAATAGCACATAGTCTCCTGTGAGGGGTAGGTTTAGGAGTAAGGTTGGTGTAGGGCAATAGAATATACAGTCTGTACAGTATAAAAACCATTACACCTATGGAGAGTCCCCACTTTTCACAAAAACAAACCGTGTGTGTGTGTGTGAGGCGTGTGGTGGAGGGTGTTTCTTGTGTGTGGGTGAGAGTGGGTGTGGGTGTGTGTGTGTGTTTTTGTGTTTGTGTGTGTGTGTGTGTGAGGTGTGTGAGGTGTGTGTGTGTGTGTGATATGTATGTGTGTGTGTGGGTGAGTGTGAGTGTGTGTGTGTGTGTGTGTGTGTGTGCGCTAGTGTGGGTGTGTGGAGTGTGAGTGTGTGTGTGTGTGGTGTGTCAAAGTGC
>JADLZN010009920.1:297407-335751 GCA_018155175.1 Sinocyclocheilus anophthalmus
ACAACTACACTCATTACACACACACAACAGCTCTCTCTCGTCTCTCACCACAACAACAAACAAACACACACACTCTCTCTCCTTCCTCTCCCCTCCCACACAACCTCCACCCCTCTCCGATCTCATCACCCTCCCCCCTCTCCAAACACAAACCATCCATCCCTGTCGCTCCATCTCCCCTCTCCCGACAACAGACACCCCCCACACTTTCCCCACCACACCACACACACCACTCTCTTCTTCTCTCTCCTCTCCGATCTCTCTCACACACATACACACATGCCTGTGCTCGTGCATCGCCGTAGCTTTTTCGTATTCATTAACTTTTAAATTAACACCCATATTTAGTAATTAACTGCTGACAGCTTCATTTCCTCTCAGCATTTGAGACAAACACAAACGCTTCGTCCGCTGACCTTGAGTCAGTTTGTGCTGTAATACTTCATCTGGATCATATTTCTGCTGAAGAGAGAGTGTGTTGTGTTAAGATTAAAGGTCAGTGTTCAATCATGTAATAACGTTCATCAGTAAACAAACCCGTCAAACTCATATTAATTATTGTTTCATTATCATCTGCGTTCAGGCGAGGGTTATGAGCTGGTAACACAACAAAAGGACATACATGGAGTCTTTTATTGACGAACCTCAGAAAATCTGTGAAAAAAAAGAAGGTAAAGTTCCTCTAGAAAATGGGTTCATTTTATAGAGAATCCATTGATTTATTGATTTTTTTTTTTCCATTCCAAATTCAGTAGCAAATCATGAAAGAAAATATAAATATTAAATTAAAAATAAATAACAAAATTGAGAATTAAGATATTATTTAAATGCTCTCAAATGTAAAATGAGAAACACAAAACACACAATCTCTCTCTCTTCTGCTCTCTATCTCTCTCTCTCTCTCTCTCTCTCTCTCACACACACACTCTCTATCTCACACACACACACACACACTCTATCTCTCGATTGCTGCAGCTCTCCCTCTTCTCTCGTCTCTACACACCACACACACACACACACTCTCTCGTCTCTCTTCCTCTCTCTCTCTCCCGCATCAACACTCTCTCTCTCTCTCTCTCCTCTACTCTCCTCCTCTCTCTTCTCTCTCTCTCTCTTTCTCTCTATCTTTCACTCTCTCACAACACCACACCACACACCTCTCTCTCTCCTCTCTCTCTCTGCTTATTCTTCTCTCGCTCGCGCTCTCTTTCTCACACACACACACACACTCTTTCTCTCTCTCACACTCTCTCTCTCTCTCTCTCTTCTCTCTCACACACACACACACACCTGTCTCTGTCTCTCTCTGCTCGTCACACTCAACAAAAACACTATAGTATCTGCTGGGCGCTCGCTCCGCGCGCGATATCGCTCGGTCTGCTGTAGTCACACACAAACACACACATAAAACGAATCTCTCTCTATCTCTCTCTCTCTTCTCTTCAATTCACAACACACACACACACAAACACTGTTTTCTCTCTCTCTCTCTCTCTCACTCTCCCACACACATCCTCCTCTTGCTTCTCTCTCCTCTGTCCTCTCACCACAAAAAACTCAACACAAACACCAACACCACCACACACACACACACACTGTCTCTGTCTCTCTCTCTCTCTCTCTCTCTCAATCCACACCACCTTCTCTCCTCTGCTCTCTCTCTCTCTCTCTCTCTATCACTCACACACACACACACACACCACTCGCTCTCTCTCTCTCTCTCAAACACACAACAAACACTGTCTCTCACTCTCACACACCCACTCTCTCTCTCTCTCTCTCTCTCTCTCTCTCTGCATCTCTTCTCAAACAACACACACACACACACACACCACTCTCTCTCTCTCTTCTCTCTTCTCTCTCTCTCCCTCTCTCTCTCTCAATTCAATTCAATTCTCTCTCTCTCTCTCTCTCTCACACACACACAAACACCCACACACACACACACAAGCTTTCACCCTGACAGCTGTATCACACTGCTGACGTCCAGCGGTGTTGGTAGCCTTACTCGCGCGCGGCACAAATTGAGAATACACCACAAAAAACTCCAGGCCGGTGGATTTATCACAAAATCCTGCTCGGGAAATCTGGCATAAAGATGTGTGATCTGGGCACCTTCAGCCCTGACTTAACTTCTGACCTTGACCCTCTGCCCTCTCAGTAACAGTCAGGCACTTTAATTGAACTAAGTAGCCCCCTATGCTACCAAAATCATTTCACATTTTAGCGAGCGGCTATTGGTACTCCAAATATGTAAAATTTAGACAAAATGTAATAGCCATAAGCATATGGTTAAACAAAATATATGTCGTACTGGAAATCAAGATTGATCCTACAACATACAAAAAGTTTTATAATAAATAAATATTGTGTATTGATCTTAATTCAAATTTATATTAATTATTTTATTTTTGGCTGTGTCTATCTATATATATAATCTTTGATATAAGATTATATTATATATAAATCTCAAAATGTATATTGTATTAATATAACTCTCAAACTGGGGTGTGTTTCACTGCTAGTGTGTTGCACTTTGTGATGGGGTAAACGCAGGTTTTAGAGCCACTACATTTTCTGAGATATGAGTTCCCCATATCTTTGGCCAAATGCTCCTGCTGCATCATCTGTATTTAGTTGTGTTATTGTAGGTCACTACATGTGCACAGACACCAAACACATATTATATAAACCCGAATTACTCATCAATATGAAATTTTGATCAACTAAGCCTCTTCTCGTCAACTAACGCATTAAAAACTTAAAAATAGGAGACTTGCATAACCAAATATGTTTTATGAGATCTTTTATATTATTATTAAAATACAGAATTTGACATTTATTACTATTATTATTATTGTTTTATACGCCTGTTATTTATTGTATTTGTTCCCATCAAAATGCTAACAGTATATATTTGTTCCCATTAACAACATTCAAGGTCTGTGTGTGTGCGAGTGTGTGCGAGTGTGTGCGAGTGTGTGCGAGTGTGTGTGAGTGGAGTGTGTGCGATGTGAGGTGAGTGAGTGAGTGGCTAGGTATGTGAGCCTCTTGTGGCGCTGGGTGCGCGGGGTGTGAGTGTTGTGATGGTGCGAGTGTGTGTGTGTGAGAGTGAGTGAGTGAGTGTGTGCGTGTGTGCGTGAGTGTTTGTATGTATGTGTAAATAATCCAATCTGAAATATCAAGGGTCTTGGAGTCAGGGAGAACATGTTTCCTGCACCAGTTGTCATGGTGGATTTGCATATTCTCGTTGACAATCAGCCTCGGCGTGTACGCGACCCTCACCAAACGCCTGCAGAGATCTCACTGCGAGCACCATGAGGGGCCCCGGGCTCCTGGGAGCCTCACCAGCACTGAGAGGCTGTTCTTCTGACCCTTTCCTGCTCTTTTGTTAGAGCTGAAACTGAAATAGAGCTGCAGTGATGCTTCATAAGGCCGCGTTAAAGCTGCTCTGCCTGCTCAAAATTCTGTGTAAAGACACAATGCCGCATAAAAGCCTGTTCTGACACACCTCGGCCCCTAATGTAAAAGCATAAAGTTGTATTTGCATCTCGAGTAAAATGGTAATAATAAATGAATTTATGCCACCTGTGGCCAGCATTAAACTGTGTAAAGACACTTAAATGCCACTTCAGAAGTGCTTCTGTGCCACCTTCGCTGTGCAAATTTAGCAAAAGACAAGATCTGACATCAACTCATCCTCACTGAAGATCAACAGGAGACTCTTTATCACTACACTGCTCTTATTGTGCACGTTTAACGTGTTTAGCAGGATATTACTGATGCTCGTTTCTACAACAACAACAGATGGTGATTGATTCTGTGAGGCTCCAAAGCAGACAAGTAGATATAAAAAGCTCGTAAAAAAAAAATATATATATAAAACTTTTATCATGCAATTTTACTTTTCTTTCAGGAAGTTGCCGTTGGTATCTCGCAGTTGCAAGTATAAAGTCTCAGGGTTATTCTAGAGTTAATATCGCCAATTTACTTTTTCCCTCGGAAATCATTTTTACTCTCAGAAAAGACTGAGTATTCTAAGTTTCAGTAAAAAAAAAGTCTAAATTATATTTATTTTTTGTATTCGTGGCGCGATGGGGAGGGGAGAAAAAAGCACATTTCATAGGTAGAACTGGGTACATAATTACGTAAATAGTAGTAGTTCACTTCTCCTGATTTAATAATTTCTAATGTTTTCCAGACCACTGCACTGTATTTTAAATCTGCTGAATGCATATGAAAACATTTTTTGTATCGTGCAAAAACGTCCACACCTCCTGAAATAGTGATTTTATCGACTGAATAACTGGAACATGGAAAATATATTACTGCTGAACACTTTTATGTTCGACAGATGGAAGGTTTGAAATGACATGGTGGTTGAGGTAAATGATGACTGGATTTATATTTGGTGTGTGATACTAGGCCTTTAAAACTGCGCACGCCTGAAGGTATGATGTGTCGGATTCATTCACTTCTCGAGAACAGGAGCAATTGACTTGTGCTGCTTAAAAAAAGAGCTTAAAAAAGACCTTGTGATCTCTTGCTGAAAAAAACTTCAATTCATATGCATTCGTGACTCATATTGAGAGTTTTACTAAGCAATTATATGATTCCTCCTGCACTTGAGAAAAACTGAAATTAGAGGAGGATTCATTCACTGAAATATATATATATATATAATATATAATACATATGCTGCTCTTTTGAACAGACGTTCAGCTGCAGGCTTTAATTTGTCAACCCATATGATAAAGATCAGCTCAGGATGCAGATGCTTACTTTGTTAATTAGGTTAATTCACTCCATGATATCACAACATTATGTGACATATTTTGCAATAACCTGACTTTTTGTCAGCAAGGTTTGTTAGGGTAAAAAGAGCTTTGGAGCACTGAGCACATAAACATTATATGGTACTTTGCATGTAAAGGACGTTTGGTTTCAGATGATTGTTGAAAAGCATATTATATAGTGTTTGGTTTTTTGCATGTAGGTTTCTTATGAAAACAAAGTGAAAGTTTCATTAGTTAAGGATGGTTGACGCATCAGATTTTGTGCAGTAGTTGCATTCCAGCTAAAGCATTTAACTTGATGATTCCAGTGAGTCTTGGCACTAAAGCCTGCGAGTGTCGCCTCATTCTGCTGATTCAAAAATCCAGTGTTTTCCTTACATTGCACACACATATGACCCACTTTTCCTGTGCATACTCTGACATGTTTCTGGTTTAGCATGCACTGGTCTGTCTTTGTGAATTTCCTCTGCAGATGATGGCCTGTCACAGACATGTTACTCACTGAGACACTAAGGCTTGGAGACACAAGAGAGCTCCTCTTCCTCTCGCTCTCTCTGTCACACATGCACTCTGGAATTATCTCACATCCTTTTTATTTAGTTTTTTGCAATTTGTATTTTGTTTTTTGCAATGCAGTGCATTTAGGTTTGGCCATTATAGACCAAAATGCATTTAGTTTTGGCTATTTTCGAACAAAATGCATTTAAGGTTGGCCAGTTTTTACTAAAATACATTTAGGTTTGCCATTTTAGATCAACATGCATGTAGGTTTGGCCATTATAGAACAAAAATGCATTTAGTTTTGGCTATTTTCGGTCAAAATGCATTTAGGGTTAGCTAGTTTTGACTAAAATACATTTAAGGTTTGCCATTATAGATCAACATGCATGTAGGGTTTGCCGTTATAGAACAACATGCATTTAGGATTGGCCATTTTACACTAAAATGCATTTAGGGTTCGCCATTTTTGACTAAAATACATTTAACCATTATAGACCAACATGCATCTAGTTTTGGCTATTATAGATCATAAAACATTTAGGGTTGGCCAATATAGACCGAAATCAGGAGTAATGTTGTTTATAATGGTAAACATCAATCACAATATATCTATTTTTGCTACAAATTCAATCTTAATGAGTCATATTTGAATAACCATGTGGCCCTATTTTTGATAATCTGGTGAATTTGAACTAGTTAGTCCCAACCCAGAAGATATTTAGCATAATATAATGCAGCTTCACATTATGCAAAAGCTTGTATCACAAACAAAAGACTGAAGTATGTGTTTTACAGCATAAAAGTTTGACAGATTTCTACCATCACACAATATATACTGTCCAGCCCTAATTATGATAATTATGCTGTTTTTCTTCCTTTAATTCAGTCACTATGCATCTTTTTGGCGGTCAGGCATCCGCCAAGAACATAATTTGGTTGTTGTTTAGATTTATTATGTTTAAACCAGCAGGTATATGTGCGGTGTATTAATGTGTAGCTATGAGCACATGATGCTGTTTTGTTAGAGAATGTGTCGGTGTGAGTGGGCGGGTGTGAATATGATTAAGATGTGACTAGATTGGTTCTGAAACGTGTCAATTATCTTTGCTCCTGTCGTTGCTGTTCTGTGTGTGCTGCTGAAATAGAACCGAGGGCTTGGCGGTGACAGAATCCCAAAAAGGCATCTCGCCTCTCTTGCAGACCTGGAGGTGAAGAACGCTTCAATGGTTTCATGATATTTTCACCTACACTAGGATCTCAAATGAAATTAAACTAAAATAAACACCTCGAAGGAGGCAGAGTTTCAGGCGAATTTTAGAACAGCTTTGCAGCAGTCAAAGCGTGTAAGTGTTGGTGTGTTAAATTACAAATTTACCCAGTAAGTCTAAAAGGGACGTTTAGAGTGACAGCAGCTTCCTGCGTCAAAGCGTCTGGAAACCATTCATTTTCAATGTGAGCTGGCGATCAGACGGTTGAGCATTGACGCAATGTGGCAGCTGCCAATGGGAGAGCAGAGAAGCTCGTGTGATACAGATGCATAACTATAGCAAAGCAACTAACAATAAAGTAAATACAGACTTCAGAGTTGCATGGTTTGCAGTGTTATTGGATACTGGAATAATTAAAATATTTAAAGCAATAATTCACCCAAAAATGTTAATGTGCTGACTGAGAATGTGCTCACCCTCAGGCCATCCAAGATTAGGATGAGTTTGTTTCTTCATCAGATTTGGAGAAATGTAGCACTGCATCAGTGTCTCAGCAATGGATGCTCTGGAGTGAATGGGAGCCGTCAGAAATGAAGAGTCCCAACATCTTATAAAAACACACAAGTAATCCACCGCACTCCAGTCCATCAGTTAACATCTGGAGAAGACAAAAGCTGAAACACATCCAGCATTAAGACATTTTTAACTCAAATACAGAGTCCATAATCTATAATAACGCTTCCTCCAGTGAAAAAGTGCATCTCCCATTGACTTTCACATCAAAGTCCAGCCACATATTTGTTTAGAGCTGTTTAAACGGTGCTTGATCTGTGCAGATTTCTCTCCTGATTCACACCAGAACACTTTTTCACTGGAGGAAGAGTTATTATGGATTATGGACTCAATGTATTTTAGTTAAAAACATCTTAATGCTGGATGTGTCTCAGCTTTTGTCTTCTCCAGATGTTAACTGATGGACTGGAGTGCTGTGATTACTTGTGGATTATTGTGATGTTTTTATCAGCTGTTTGCACTTATTTCTGACGGCACCCATTCACTGCATAGCATCCATTGCTGAGACACTGATGCAATGCTACATTTCTCCAAACCTGATCAAGAAACAAACTCATCCTAATCGGGTCGGGATGCCTAGGGAGCAACTTTTCATTTTTGGTTGAACTATTCCTTTAATTGTATTTTAGTGCATTTATTTTTTAAGTGTCTTTGTCTTGTTGCATCTTTGTCTTGTGGGGTCTAATATAATATTGCACGATTGAAATCTAGCGTGACTGGCAACCACCCCTTTACGCTCTATTCCTGAAACTCAAGCTCAACCCTTGGCTGTAGGGTACACTCTTCTTCATCTACTATGAATGCCACACTGGTCTCACTGTTGCAGGGCGCTGAGTTAGAGCTAAACTGTCTGTGTTTACATAACCAGTCCCTTAGACTGATGCAGCCATGGCAACGGATGCATTGCATGTTGGATGGCAGCTCCTGTAATCTACGAAGTCAAGAATGACCCAGACGTGAGATTCTGGTCACGTGTGTGCGAGAGGCACTTTGATGTAACTTTCTTCCCACACAACACTAACACCTCTAGGCATCCTGTCAGATAGAAGGACTGGCCTGTCGTACTGCTTTGCTAGAGACGGGACTCTGGCCTGTTTGCTGACTCTCTCAGAGGAAAGGAGTTGTGTGGATGGTGTCGAATCAACTGTGATTTTAGTTCAGAGGAAATCCAGTATTATCAGGTGAAGCAGTGGGAATGAAAGCTGTCCAGAATATGAGGTATTCTTTCCTTTAACTAGAGAAGCCAAAAGTTGAACCAAATCCATCAAGACGTTTATAACTCAAATACGAGTCAATAATCCATAACAACGCTTCTTTCAGTGAAAAAGTGTTCTGGTGTGAATCAGGAGAGAAATCTGCACAGATCAAGCAGCGTTTAAACCGCTCTAAACACATATGTGGCGGGATTTACATGTGAGAGACAACAGGAGATGCACTTTTTTCACTGGAGGAAGAGTTATTATAGATTATGGACTGGTATTTTAGTTAAAAACGTCTTGATGGATTAGTTTCAGCTTTTGTCTTCTCCAGATGTTAACTGATGGACTGGAGTGCTGTGGATTACTTGTGATGTTTTTATCAGCTGTTTAGGCTCTCATTCTGACGGCACACCATTCACTGCTGAGCATCCATTGCTGAGACACTGATGCAGTGCTACATTTCTCCAAATCTGATGAAGAAACAAACTCATCCTCATCTTGGATGGCCTGAGGGTGAGGACATTTTCAGCAAGACTTGAGATTTTTTGAGCAAATGTATGTGACATTTCCACAGCTCTTGTTAAAACAGGCCACATGCTCATTGCATGCTGTGCTTGTGAAATCAATGATATTTACCTTGTAAAAATATAAATGAGAATGTGTAAACTCTTTAATGACTAACCCGGGGAAAATATCTAAAAGTGTGAAAAGCCCAAGAGAAGTCAACGCCCACAAGTGACACATCTGATCTTCTCCTTCATTAGAGTCCTTCACTTTGCCTTCTCTCTGTTTACTGCTTCTTTTCGTCCCTCATCGTGTCCTTGTGTCACCCGGCTTTGCCCTGTCAACGCTCCTGCAGGCCCTCGCGCTGATTGTCCACAGGAAGTCGGCTGAAAGAGAATTTTCCGCTTTTCGCGTCCCATTTAGCCACAGCCAGCAGTCTTGCGATCCCTCGAAGCCACTGATAATAGAAAGAGGTAAGAGAGAGAGAGAGAGAGAGAAAGAAGAAGGATTGCGCATACATGACAGAAAAAGAAAAGATGAAGGATGCAGGATGGGGAGGGAAAAAGAAAGCGAGAGAATGAGATCATCACAGGCTAGTCTAGACCAGTCCTTTGCTGGATTGCATAACTCTCCTTCTGCTGCTCGCAGGATGCTGCATTTATTCACAGGTAATTAATGGGCATCTCCATGGAGACTGAATTGTCCTTTGGGCATCATGTGTGGACCATGTTTTCCCTCTTGCTGTTACATCTTCCCATTTATAGGACATGCATTTATCATTACTCATCCATTGGATGAGCCTACAATGGTAAACAAGTTGTAGAGAGGCCAGATGTGTTCCAATCCAAGCTCTTCGATTGCAAAATTACTTTAAAAACATTACAATTGAGTTCCTACGTTCCAACATCCCAATGAGCAAAACAAAGAGAAGAAAACGATCACCCCCAAAATGATTCTTTTGTGTTTGACACAAAAGGTTTGGACCAAGCAAGGATGAGTACTTTTTTTATCACGCTTGCCAAAGGCAGGTAAAATTTACGGTCCATAAGTGTTTTTCACCAGCCATGAAACTGTTTTTTGCATTAGACTATAATTAGAAAACATATATTTTTGTCCGTATGACAATGGCATTATTTTTACTGATTGTATTTCCATTTCTATTTGTAGCAAACAGTAAAGGTAACTTGCTGATGAATAAAACTAATGTATATCTAATGTAAAAAAAACAAAAAAACAAGTAATGCAAGTTTGGACCAAACAAGGGTGAATAAATGAAAGAATTTTCACTCGGGATGAACGATTGCTTTAATCGTCATTTACATCCTCATAAATGTTGTTTACGTCTGTCGGCATCCACTAGGTGAATGAACGGCGTGATGGATTTGTTCTGTCATATTTTCAGCACCTGAACAGCTGCTGTTCTTCCGACGGAGAGCATGCATGTGCACAGCAGAGGTCACGGCAGCGCTCTTCTGCTCTGTCCACTGAACCGTGTGGAGATGATTCTGCCTTGTTGTGCTGGATTTTTAGATGCAGCTATGTACTGGACTGGTGGAAGCCTGCTTGTTTGTGCAACATCAGCTTTAAATGACATTTGAATTAGAATTATAAAGATAGAATGTGGGACGGGATTGTGAATTGAGATCTCAAGTTTTTACTAAAGTGGGAGTTTGTTGAATGGATGTGGCCGTCATGGAAGGAAATGTGCTCTACATGCATCATTGAAATAAACATAAATTAAATAATTATAACAGTAAGAATATACTAAGGTGACCATACGTCCTCAGATTTCTAAATTGCCTAATATTTCCGGGTTTGGGCTTTGTTTTACTATTGACGTGCTCTCTAGTCCTCATACATTATATGTACGTGTATTTCCATTGCTTTGACCATTCTCTGTAGCCCCCGCGTCCTTGCACGCCACGATTGGTCGATTATGTACAATGCCTGCATACTATTGGTCAAACTACTTTCTAGTCACTGCCTTCAGTAAGTATGAAAACAATAGGAAAACAAAGCCAAAATCCAGACATGTTAGGCAATTTAGACATGTCCGGGAGAAAGGAGACAAACAGTCACTCCAGTATATAATAATTATAGGAAACAAGTTCTCCTCTGAATAGGCTTTATTTATTTCTTTTCTAGTTTTTTTTTTTTTTTATTTATACAATACTGATTGTGTCAAAGCAGCTTTACAGAGTCAAACAGAAAAATAGATTGTCAATAATGCAAGAGGACAATAACAGAGTCATTTTTCAGCTAAAGTCAGTTCATTGATGATTCAGTGAAGTCATCATCCAGTTCAGTTCTCTTCCAATAGTGTCTGTGCAATCAGTCAAGCATCCCCAACTAAGCAAGCCAAAGGCGACAGTGGCAAGGAACCAAAACTCCCATCGGTGACAGAAATGGAGAAAAAACCTTGGGAGAAACCAGGCTTAGTCGGGTGGCCAGTTCTCCTCTGGACAGACGAAACCAGCATGATGTGGTTTAATTCCAGGCTGCAGCACAGGTCAGATTGAGCAGAGGACTCGTCTGGTTCCCGTGATCTTGTGCCGATGGTCGTCGAGGTCTTCACAGGGGATCTGTCTCTAGTTGACATGGTCTCCGCTGACATTCAGGGCTGTAGAGGTCGTCTCGAAGTGCTGATCCATTATCTGATCTGGATAGTAAATCATTTGACTGACTGTCCTCATCCGACTAACCTCATTCGTCCTCAGATTCACAAACGGCAAACCCTCAGTGCAGTCTCTGCTTTAGCACAGACACTGAAACAGCTGTGGCCTTACTGAGGGTGCAACCATGTTGTTTTATTATATAACGGATGCATGCATGCTTGCTCCCATGTACACATCACGTCGTAGCCCATGAGATCTGCAAAATGTTTCATAGTCTGGCCGGCGCTGCTGGCTGTTAACTGGATGATGATGAGGTTTATCGACTTCCTGTGAAGTCATGCATACAGGATCCAAAATGAACTTTTTACCACGCTTGCCAGTGGCGGATGAAATTTACCGTCCATAAATGTTTTTCACGGGCCATGGACCTGTAATTTGCATTATGTTAAGGACAAATTGTTGTTATTTTTTATTATTATTATTGACAATGGCATTATTTAGTTTTGTTTTTATTTGTGGCATACAGCATCACAATGCAATAGGTCAAATGATCACGTTTCCATATTTCTACTAATTTTAACTTTTATTTTCTTGCCAAAGCCAAATATTTACTTGCATTTGGTGAGTGTTTATTCTGATGCATATTATATATGCCAAAATAGACATTTGGTTTGCCTCTGATAAAAAAAAAAAGCATGCATAATTAGGACATGTGTCACCATATTACTGTAAACAGAATATTTTTGTCTGTTGACATGCATGCAAATGGCTAATATGAGAACAAAAATGTTGCACATTATTTTCCTGGGTAATATCAGAGCGCTTGCCACCAGAAAAACCCTGAAGGGCTCCAAATGCAGACTTTTCAGGTTCTTACTGTTATGGAGCACAGATAAATGTGTAAACACTTTTGGGATATATACCACAAAATGATATATGTGGTAGTCTTTGCCCTCAGTGAGAGCGAATGAACAGTTTGTTAGTGGAGCAGATTGGGAATGATTCAGTCCCGAGAGGAGGGGAGGGGAGGAGAGGGAGGTGTCAGAGAGAGAGAAAGTGAGAAAGAGGCAAAAATAGAGACATTATCACGATGCACAGAGATGTATGATTTTTTTTAATCATCTGGTGTTGAGTAATTTTGGGGTAATGGAGGCCGTATTTATATCATGCATGTAATAAGTTTCCACATATACATGCCTTTGGAAGATGCTTCATCTGAGTTGCTACGTGCATTCAGATACTGCTGTTAGATACAGTCAGTGCTGGGTAGTAACTGATTACATGTAATCTGGATTACGTAATCAGATTCCAAAAATGAAGCACTTGTAATTAGATTAAATTACGTTTTAAAATACTCTGAATCAGACTACAGTTACTTTTTTATTGATTACATGATTACATATTATTCCCACAATATTCATAATTATTCCTCTTTTAAATGTTCCTTTCTAAAATAGCCGAGTGCTTACATACACTCAGAAAGTCTTCCAGTTTTGTGGACATTCACACAAAGGCCAGTCACTAGTCAGGTCAGGTGGCTACACGGCGTTTGACCGCTGGATTTACAAAAATCAGTTCAGGTTTAAGAAGTGTTTCAGCTTTGCCTCAGCTACTGATGAACACATTAATTAAAGGTTATTTAACCATGTATTACTGTGTCTTTGGAAGGCATTTGTCTTTCAAACACATTAAAATGCACACATATATGTTATTTCTTATTTACATGTAATGCAACCATTCCCAAACTTTTTTTGTCAGCTAAACCTCTTTCACCTAATATATTTACTTGAAGTCCCCCAACACCACACACATCCACACACACACACACACCACACACCCCACACACACACACCACACACACCACACACCACACATTATATCACTGCACGTTCACCGTTCTTTGACTTGGTTAATGGTCCACATGAACCTTCAGATAAAACTAAATATTTCATTCTATTAAGCGTTTTAATTTTGATTTGTTGTTACTATTAAAATAATTAAGATTTATTCAAATTATTTATATTAATTTTACATTTTTATGATTTAATTAATAATTAAGATCAAATTAATCAAAAAGTAGTCTGATTATATTACTTAAAATGTGAAATGTACTGGATTATGTTACTAACTACAATTTTTGTCATGTAATTTGAAATCAGTAATGGACAACAATTTGTAAGTAATCTACCCAGCTCTGCATACAAGTGCATATTTGTACACATGTGTAAACAAAAATTATTTAAAGTGTTCATAAACCTTACATTTGACTTGATTAATGTAGAATATACGTCTGACTGTAAAATGTCTCATCTTTGTGCCGTTTCTTTATTATTGCATATGATAATCCATGTGGAGGTGATGCTGACAGCTTTATACGCATGGATGATCATCTCTGGAATTAGAGTTTTGCCCTTTTCCAAATAAACTAAAACGTTGGCGACAACTATTACTGTCTCGCTTTCTCTTCACAGGATTTGCTCGCCCTCCAGATGGATGCTGCATAGACGCTCTGAATCCTTCCTGCTCGCTGTCATTCCCGTTAACCGACTTGGAGGCGCACAAACACGCTGCGAAAACCGACACGCGATGCGTTTTGACATTTCACGCGAACCCGCAAAACTCAAATGCACGTTTTAAAGGGGTCATATGATGCTTTTTTAAAGATCATTATTTTGTGTATTGTGTAACAGAATATGTTGACATGCTTTAATGATCAAAAAACACATTGTTTTTCAAATACTGTACATTACTGTAGGTGCTCTATGCCCCCGCCCTCTCTCAAACGCTTCGTTTCTACAAAGCCCCTCCTTCCGACAAGCGCAGTCTGCTCTGATTGGCCAGCTGACCCAGTGCATTGTGATTGGCCGAACACCGCAAGCACTGTCGGAAATGTAACGCCCCTTACCATAATCGCGAGCTGCAGCTTTCAAAATAAATGTAAAGACAGAGCCCGAAAGGGGAACAGAAACGCGTGACAGACACAGTGATGAAGCTGGTTATGTGTTTGCAGTACACAAGCCACTGTTAAGACAGCTGACTCCACTGTGATTTGACCCTGTCTCTCTCTCACGCACACAAACACACACACACACAAACACACACACTCTCTCCCACACACACACTCACTCTCTCTCTCGCTCTCTCTCTCTCTCGTCCCGCTCTCTCTCTCTCGTCTCCTCTCGTTCACTCTCTCTCTCTCCTTCTCGCACGCACGCACACACACACACGATGCACAAAACTTTGTATTTGAACAGTCAATAGCAAATACTTTAACAAACTAATAACAAAACAGTAGCTGATTCAGAAGCGCCAGATTGTCATATCAAAGTCAGAATTACCTCCTCTCCCAGGTTCACGAAATGGTCGTCTATAAAATGCATTGCTGTTTTGTTGTAAGTAATCTTAAAGATTCCTCAATGCATCTACTTCCCGAAGGCCAAATAAAGTGCTTTTGCTTACGCACTGAAACACACAGCGTCTCCCTGACATCCTGCTTCAACCTAACTAGTTTTGGGTCGTTCTTGAACGATTCGTTCGCTTTGATCAAATCTTTAATGTGACTCGGGAAGAACGAGTCGTCTCGGGGAGTGATTCGTTCTGTCGCGCATGCGCAACATCCTATAGGTTCTGTCCTGGAATTAGTCGAGTAGTTCACCTGTTTTGAGTCTTCGGGTTTGAGTCGTTCGTTCATCATGTGACAGACCCATAAGCTTAACCTATGTAGTCTGAGCCGGTAAGAGACTTATTAATAATAACCAACTCTTTATTACCTTTTTACAACATTCAGTGTTATGGAAAAGAACTATCATGACAGAAATTCACACATTTATAAACAGTAAGAAGTAAAAGGCTACAATTTGAGACCAGAAATGCATTACGTAACTGTAAGAGTAAATAATAGTTATAATAATGATGATGATAATAATAATAAGTATGCACCCGTTTATAAGGAAGCTTGTAAATTAACTAATTTCTCTATCCAATGCTGTCACATCACGTGACAAAAGAACGAACGATTCGAAAGATTCGTTCATTTTGCTGAACGAGACGCAAAGGTCCGAGTCGGTAAAATGATCCGAACTTCCCATCACTAACACTAACTGCGGTTACCGAAACCACCCTTCTTTCTTTGCGTGCACATTTGGCCGCATTATGCTAATATTTCCACATAGTGAGGTAGATATGTGGGGGCGTGTTAGAACGAGGGGGGCGTGGCAGAGTCTTAACTTTGATAAATAATATCTCTTTGGTTTTTGAGACTTTAGTCTTTGCAATCTTCAGGGATCTTATCTATTCACAATCAACTTGTAACACTCCAAAGAGAAAGAACAACTTGAAATCGCATCATATGACCCTTCTGACTCTTTTGGCTTGCCATAAACACGAGCTGTTAACGGCGAGCTCGCACGCTTAATCCAGCGGTACTGTGGGATTGGGCGGGAAGAGCCGGCTGAGGAAACACGGGATTGGTTTGATTCTGTGACTCAGATGAAGAGATGAATCCAGTTCACTTCACTTTACCTCAGCTGGACGTCGGACGGAGTTTCTGTTCGGCGATCGCGGAGAAACAGACCTTACTATTGACCTAACTGGAAGTTCTGGACAAATAAACAGGGATATTAAGGAACAATACACTATTTAACGATGGCTTTCATGGTGAAACACGTAGTCGGCGGTCAGCTGAAGAGTCTGACGGGAGGTCTGACAGAAGATAAATCCGACGGAGACAAATCCGACGCCGCGGCTAAAGGCATGACCCAAGAAGAGTTAGAGCAGTACCAACAACAGCTGGAGGAGGAAAAGTAAGCACCCCTACCGTACCCGCCGGATTCTCCCCTCAGGAGTATGTAGATGCGATGATGTTATTGCGAGGTGAACGTTAGGCGCGTTGGGAGAAACGCGCGCATTTTTCGCGCCTCGCTGGATATTTTCCCGCGCAGCTGCTCGTTTCGCTCAGGTCAGATATTAATAATTCTCCACATTACAGTCGGACGGAATTGCGTGTGTAAATTAGAATTTTAATTTAATCAGAATTTTACCTTACGAGTTGCTTCAGGCTTATCAAGTAAATTCTGCTGTGGTGTGATTGTAACTCTGATAATTGTTACAGTTATCAGAGGGATTACAATGGTATTGTTGTTATTACTACCATTGTATATTTGTTAATATACTCATGTAGCCTCATCTCAATTTGCACATCTGTTACTGCTGCTATTGTTTTTTGCACATAATCTAATCAAAATACCATATACATAGTCTATATTTCTATTTTCACATTCTATATTTCTACTCTACTTCTACTCGCATGTATAGATACACATAGTCTATATTTCTATTTTTTTCATAGTCTATATTCCTACTACTGCAGCATAGTTTTTATTATTATGTTTCTTACATTGTGTATGTATGTGTGTGTATAGTTTGTGTATGTGTGTGTATAGTTTGTGTATGTGTGTGTAGAGTTTGTGTATGTGTGTGTGTGTATAGTTTGTGTATGTGTGTGTAGAGTTTGTGTGTATAGTTTGTGTATGTGTGTGTGTATAGTTTGTGTATGTATGTGTGTGTGTGTATGAGTATTATGTGTGTGTGTGTGTATCGTTTTGTGTGTGTGTAGGTGTTTGTGTGTGTGTGTGTGTGTGTGTTGTGTGTGTGTACGTTTGTGTATGTGTGTGTATAGTTTGTGTATGTGTGTGTATAGTTTGTGTATGTGTGTGTGTGTATAGTTTGTGTGTGTGTTTGTAGAGTGTGTGTGTGTGTGTGTGTGTTGTAAGTTTTGTGTATGTGTGTTATAGTTTGTGTATGTGTGTGTGTGTCTAGTTTTGTGTCTGTGGTGTAAGGTTGTGGTATGTGTGTGTTTGTGTGTGTGTGTATGTTGTGTAGGCAGTTTGTGTATGTGTGTGTGTGTATAGTTTGTGTATGTATGTGTATAGTTTTGTTTTATGTGTGTGTGTGTGTGTGTGTGGTGTGTGTGTGTGTTTGTGTGTGTGTTTTTGTGTGTGTGTTTTTGTGTGTGTGTTGTGTGTGTGTGTGTATAGTGTGTGTATGTGTGTGTGTGTATGTGTGTGTAGAGTTTGTGTATGTGTGTATAGTTTGTGTGTGTGTGTATAGTTTGTGTATGTGTGTGTAGAGTTTGTGTGTATAGTTTGTGTATGTGTGTGTAGAGTTTGTGTATGTGTGTGTATAGTTTTGTGTATGTGTTTGTTGTGTGTGGTATAGTTTTGTGTATGTGTGTGTAAGTAAGGTGTGGGTAGGTTTGTGTTTGTGTGTGTGTAGAGTTTGTTGTGTGGGTGTGTGTGGTGTGAGTTTTGGATATGTGGTGTGGGGGGTAGAAGGGGGGATGTGTTTGTAGAGGTGGTGTTGTGTGTGTATATTTGTGTCTGGGTGTTGATCGTTTGTGTTGTGTGTGTAGAGTTTGGTATGTGTGTGTGTGTGTGTGTGGTGTATTTTGTGTGATAGAGGTTGTGTATGTGTGTGTGTTTAATAGTATCTTTTGTATGTGTGTCGCAGTTTTGTTTATGTGTGTGTGGTTTGTGTGTTTGTGTAAGTTGGGCGTATGTGTGTTAGATGTCCGTATGGTGTGTTTAGAGTGTGGTATTGTGTGTGTAATTTTGTTTGTGTGTATAGTTTTGTGGTGTGTGTGTGTGTGTTGTGTGTCTGTTTGTGTGTCTGTGTGTGTGTGTGTGTGTGTAGAGTTTGTGTATGTGTGTGTGTAGAGTTTGTGTATGTGTGTGTAGAGTTTGTGTATGTGTGTGTGGTGTGTGTGAGAAGTTTGTGTGTGTGTGTGTGTGTTGTAGAGTTTGTGTGTGTGTGTTGTGTTAGAGTTTTGTTATGTGTTTGTATCGGAGTGTGTGTGGTGTGAGTTTTTGTGTGTGTATGTGGGTGTAGATGTTTTGGGTTGTGGGTGTGTATAGTTGTGTATGTTTGTGTAGAGTTTTGTTGTCTGTGTGTGTATATATGTGTTGTAGAGTTTGTGTGTGTGTGTGTTTGTGATTGTGTGTATGTTTTGTGTTTGTGTTGTGTGTGTGTGTGTTGTGTGGGTGTAAGTTTGTGTGTGTGTGTGTGTGTGTATCAGTTTTTGTGTGTGTGTGTGTGTGTGTGTGTGGTGTATAGTTTGTGTATGTATGTGTTGTGTCGTTTGTGTATGTGTGTGTAGAGTTTTTGTAGTCTTGTGTGTGTGTGTGTTTGTGTGGGTGTTGTGTGTGTGTGTGTTGTGTGTTGTGTGTTGTGTGTTGTGTGTGTGTTTGTTGTGTGTTGTGTGTTGTGTGTGTGTTGTGTGTGGGTGTGTTGTGTGTGGGGTGTGTGGGTGTGTTTGTGTAGAGTTTGTGTATGTGTGTGTAGAGTTTGTGTATGTGTGTGTATAGTTTGTATATGTGTGCCTCATCTCACATGTAGCCTCATCTCAATTTGCACATCTGTTACTGCTGCTATTGTTTTTTGCACATAATCTAATCAAAATACCATATACATAGTCTATATTTCTATTTTCACATTCTATATTTCTACTCTATTCTCGCATGTATAGATACACATAGTCTATATTTCTATTTTTTTTCATAGTCTTTATTCCTACTACTGCAGCATAGTTTTTATTATTATTATGTTTCTTACATTGTATGTATATGTGTATAGTTTGTGTATGTGTGTGTAGAGTTGTGTAATGTGTGTGTAGATTTGTGTATGTGTGTGTGTGTGTGTGTGTAGAGTTTGTGTATGTGTGTGTATAGTTTGTGTATGTGTGTGTATAGTATGTGTGTGTAGAGTTTGTGTATGTGTGTATAGTTTGTGTGTGTGGGTGTGTGTGTTTTTGTGTGTGTGTGTTTGTGTGTTTTTTTGTGTGTGTGTGTTTTTGTGTGTGTGGTGTGTGTGTGTGTTTGTGTTTGTTGTGTGTGTGTGTGTGTTTGTTTGTATGTATGAGTGTGTGTTTTTTGTGTATGTAGTGTGTGGTGGATAGTTTTGTTAATGTTGTGTAGAGTGGGTGTGTGTGTGTGTGTGTGGGGTGTGTAGAGTTTGTGTATGTGTGTATAGTTTGTGTATGTGTGTGTGTGTATAGTTTGTGTATGTGTGTGTAGGTTTTGTGTATGTGTGTGTGTGTGTGTGTGTGTGTGTGTGTGTATGTGTGTGTAGAGTTTGTGTATGTGTGTGTGGTTAGTTTGTGTAGGTGTGTGTATAGTTTGTTATGTGTTGTGTGTGTGGTGTTGTGTGTGTGTGGTTTGTGGGTGTAGAGTGTGCGTATTGTGTGGCGAATTGTGCGTATGTGTGTGTGAGAGTTTGTTTGTGTGTGTTTTGTGTATAGTGTGTGTATGTGTTTGGTTATTTGTGTAGGTTTGTATAGTTTTTGTGTGGGTGTGTATCGTTTGTGTATGTTGGGTTATAGTATTTGTGTGTAGAAATTTGTGTATGTGTGGGTAAGTTTGTGATGGTTTGTGTATATTTGGGTAGTGTGTTGTATAGTTTTTGGTTTTGTGGATGTAAGTCTTGGTGTGGTAGATTGTGTATGTGTGTGTCGAGTTTGTGTATGTGTGGTGTGTGTAGATTTGTGTGTTTGTGTGTGTGGTGTTGTGTGTGTGGTGTGTGTGTGTTGTGTATTTGTGTGAGAGTTTGGTGTATGTCTTAGTGTGTGTGTGTATAGTTTGTGTATGTGTGTGTAGAGTTTGTGTGTGTGTGTAGAGTTTGTGTGTGTGTGTAGAGTTTGTGTGTGTGTAGAGTTTGTGTATGTTTGTGTAGAGTTTGTGTATGTGTGTGTAGAGTTTGTGTGTATAGTTTGTGTATGTGTGTGTAGAGTTTGTGTGTATAGTTTGTGTATGTGTGTGTAGAGTTTGTGTGTATAGTTTGTGTATGTGTGTGTAGAGTTTGTGTGTGTGTGTGTAGAGTTTGTGTATGTTTGTGTAGAGTTTGTGTATGTGTGTGTATAGTTTGTATATGTGTGTGTATAGTTTGTGTATGTGTGTGTATAGTAGGTGTGTGTAGAGTTTGGGTAGAGGTTTGTGTGTGTGTGTGTAGAGTTTGTGTATGTGTGTGTAGAGTTTGTGTGTATAGTTTGTGTATGTGTGTGTAGAGTTTGTGTGTATAGTTTGTGTATGTGTGTGTGTATAGTTTGTGTATGTGTGTGTGTAGAGTTTGTGTGTGTGTGTGTGTGTGTGTGCTAGAGTTTGTGTGTAGTGGGTTTGTGTAGAGTATTGTGTGTGTGGTAGAGGTTTGTTGTCTGTGTGTGTAGAGTTTTGTGTATGTGTGTGTTTAGAGTTTGTGTAATGTGTGTGTGTATTCGTTTGTGTTGTGTGTGTGTGGTGTGTGTAGATTTTGTGTATGTGTGTGTGTAGAGTTTGTTTGTGTGTGTGTGTGTAGAGTGTGTGTGTGTGTAGAGTTTGTGTATGTGTGTTTAGAGTTTGTGTATGTGTGTGTTTGTAGAGTTTGTGTATGTGTGTGTAGAGTTTGTGTGTGTGTAGAGTTTGTGTCTTTGTGTGTGTTTGTGTGTGTGTGTGGTTTGTGTGTGTGTGGTGTGTGTAGGTTTGTGTATTGTGTGTTTAGATTGTGGTATGTGTTGTGGACAGTTTGGTGTATGTGTGTGTGTAGAGTTTGTTGTTGGGTAGAGTTTGTGCATGGTGTGTGTGTAGAGTTTGTGTGTGTGTGTGTTGTAAGAGTTTGGGGCGGGTGGTGTGTAGAGTTTGTGTATGGTGGTTGGAGTTTGTGTATGTGTGTGTTTGTATAGTTTGTGTGTATGTTATGGTGTATATAGTTTTGTGTATGTTTGTGTAGAGTTGTGTAGGTTTGTGTGTAAGTTTGTGTATGTGTGTGTAGAGTTTGTGTATGTGTGTGTGTAGAGTTTGTGTATGTGTGTGTAGAGTTTGTGTGTGTGTGTGTGTGTAGAGTTTGTGTATGTGTGTGTAGAGTTTGTGTATGTGTGTGTTTGTAGAGTTTGTGTATGTGTATGTGTGTGTATGTGTGTGTATAGTTTTGGCATTCATTGTGGACAGCAAAGTAAGAATTTCATTGCTCGGGGAAACTTGTTTTCCTCACTGGGCATATGACAATAAACGCTTTGAAATTGGATTCGAGTGTACTGTTCTTAAGCATGTAAACCGAAATACAAAAGATGACAAACACTTATTTAAAAAAACGTACTGTAGCATAGTACATTGATATTATGCAATTATATTGCTATTTACAAGGTACTCCAAGAATAGCATGATACATGTCCAAAAAAAATCATATTTCCATTGTAGTGAAATATATAGATTCAGTTCTCTGCTGTTTGCTTCATTACAATCTGCTAGTTCTGTAAGTATGCCCCCATTTCAATTTGGATTTTACTCCAATTTCATTCGAACCCCAATGAAAACCCTCTTGTTTATGGCTCACGATATGGGAAAAACCAAAATACGAGGCATTGCTTCAGACTTATCTCCTAAATTCTGCTTGAGTGTTGGTTTGTTAGTTGTTTATTCTAAACAGTATCAATTAATCAATCTGATGATTAGATTCCAGTGTATTATAACTGTTCTTAAGCATGCAAACCGAAATACAAAAGATGACAAACACTTTCGAAAAAGTACTGTACATTGATATTATATAGTGTATAAATTGAATTTATTTGCAAGGTACTTCAACGAATACCATGGTACATGTCCGCACTGATATTATATGGTATGAATGATTACTCTGAATGTACCGCGGAATAGAATAGCATGATACATGTCCAAAAAAATCATATTTCCATTGTAGTGAGATATATATAGTTTGCTTCATTACAATCTGCTCATTCTGTAAGCATGCCAAAAATATCAAATGATTGATATTTTACTCCAATTTCATTCGAGCCCCAATCTGACTTCTATGAAAACCCTCTTGTTTATGGCTCACGACCAAAATGCGAGGCCATTAGATCCATCATATCATATCATATATCACACGCTTTCTCTTTAGATATCAGCTCATAAAGGATAGGCAGCCAATGCATGATGAACAGGTGGCTGTGTTGACGCGGATTGCATGACTGCCATATTTGGAAAACTCAGATTTCACAGACTTCAAATGGCTGTGCCGAGCTCATCCGCATGCTGTAGTCCATCTCATGTCCTCCGAGAGCAGATTTTACGTGCTGAGACACCCATGCGAACAGCTAGTTCAAGACTGCTGACTTTGACGGGGAGTCGTGTGTTTAATCTCTTGAATCAGCCAAACCGGCATGATCTTCTCAAAGGGTTTTGCTGCTTATTGATATGGGGATTATTGTAAGTAGTCATTTGTTATAGTGAACCGAGTGGATGAGCGTCACCTGACTGTCAGAGCGAGTCTAAATCCCCGAGATATTCCCCTTCCCGACTCGTCTTCCCTAGTAAGGACTCGTTTAGCAATGCTTTTCCCTAAAGCAACTTCAAGTGCACTTATAGGGACGATCCCTCTGGAGTAAGCATTAAAAGAAGGTTACCGTGATTTGCTGGTTGTTGTTCACCCACGGTAAGACCGTCGCCCCTAAATGTGTCCATTCTGTCGTGACCTTTCACCTCAAGTGACCTTTAACAATGCCTAACCAATCAGCTGTAATCCAGTGTGAGGTGAACTTAAACTTTCGTGCATCCAGTTTTTTAAAATATTTGTTGATTATTTCCAATGTTTGATAAGATGCTATCCAGTTTCCTGTACCATATAAGGTTATTGTCGTTAGCCTAAACTAAAACCATTAAAAAAATAAAAAAGTAATTATTATTTGAAAATAATTTCGAATAATGTGTGTGGGGAGCGTGAGTGAGTGAGTGCCGTGCGTGAGAGTGGTGAGTGTGTATGTGTGTGTGTGTGTGTGTGTGTGTGTAGTGTGTGGTGTGTGGTGTGTAGAGAGTGAGGTGGTAGAGAGATGTGCGTGTGTATGTCGTGAGTGCGTGCCCGTGACGAGTGAGTGTGTGTTTGTGTGTGTGTGTGTGTGTGTGAGAGAGTGAGTGAGTGTGTTTGTGAGCGTGTGTGTGTGTGAGACGAGTGTTGTGTGTGTGTGTGGGGGGTTTGAGAGAGAGAAGAGAGCGAGTGAGTTGTGTGTGTGTGGTGAGGAGAGAGAGTGTGTGTGTGTTGTGAGGAGAGAGAGATAGAGTGAGTGTGTTGTGTGTGTGAGGGGGCTAAGTGTGTGTGTGTGTGAGGAGACGAGAGACGAGCGGCGTGTGTGTGTGTGAGAGTGAGTGTGTGGTGTGTGTGTTGTGTGTGTGGTGGAGTGATGTGAGTGAGTGAGTGATGTGAGTGAGTGAGTGATGTGAGTGAGTGAGTGAGTGAGTGAAAGAGAGAGAGAGAGAGAGAGAGTGGTGTGTGTGGTGAGAGGGAGTAGGTGTGTGTGAGAGAGAGTGTGTGTGAGTGTGTGTGTGTTTGTGGGTGTGTGTGTGTGTGTGTGTAGAGAGAGTGAGTGACGTGGTGGGATTTATTTTATTCGTGGCTTCTACAGATGCCCAGAGGAAAGCATGACGTTCCACGTATCTCACTCTCTCCTCTCTCTTGTGGAATTGAATTGTTTAGTTCGTGCTAAAATCCCAGAAAGTTGTCATGGTGGAAATTCTTTAACCAGATAAACCTTTTCAGAATCGTTAGGCCTTTCTGTCGAAGGTACGAAGGTTTTATATGTTATTATCCAGAATGTCCTCAAATTCGTCTTAAAACCTGGCGCCAACAACAGCTGAGGAACCAATGGATGTTTAGACTACGAAATCTGACAGATGATAATTTCACAGTCTTAGCTGAGATGATGAAGTGAAATTAGACCCTTGAAGAACCCAGTCATCATTCACATTACCTTCTGTTGTTTGTTGTGTGTGTGTGTGGGTGTGTGAGAGAGTGTGTGGGTGTGAGAGAGAGAGAGATATTGTGTGTGTTTGTGAGAGTGTGTGTTTGAGGTGGTTGCGTGAGAGTGAGTGAGTGTGTGGGTCTGAGTGTGGTGTGAGAGAGAGTGGTGGGTGGTGTGAGCGAGAGGAGTGAGAGGAGTGAAGGGAGTGTGTGGTCGTGTGTGTGTGTGTGAGCGAGAGGTCAGTGGGGTGTGTGTGTGAGAGAGGATGAGTGTGTGTGTGTGGTGTGAGAGAGAGAGAGAGAGAGATGTTGAGTGTGTGTGTGTGTGTGTGTGTGAGCGAGTCAGGGGTGGAGAGTGAGTGTGGTGTGAGAGGAGAGGAGAGAGAGAGGAGAGGAGAGAGTGTGTGGTGTGTGTGTGGGAGAGAGGAGAGTCAGTGTGTGTGTGTTGTGCGGTGAGAGTGAAGTGGTGGTGTGGTGTGGGTGGTGTGTGTGTGTGAGAAAGAGAGAGAGAGTGAGTGAGTGTGTGTGTGGGAGAGAGAGATCAGGTGTGTGTGTGTGTGTGTGTGTGTGTGTGTGAGAGAGAAAGAGTGTGTGTGTGTGTGTGTGTTGTGTGTGGTGATGTGTTGTTGGTGTGTGTGTGTGTTGTGAGATGGTGTGGGTGAGAGAGAAGTGTGTGTGTGTGTGTTTGTGGTGTTGGTGAGAGTGGAGTGTGTGTGTGTGTGTGTGTGTGTGAGGGGTGTGTGTGTGTGTGGGTGTGTCTGAGTGTGTGTGTGTGTGTGTGTGTGAGTGTGTGTGCGAGAGAGAGAGTGAGTGTGTGTGTGTTTGTGTGACTCTGTGAGTGTGTGTGTGTGTGTGATCTGTGAGTGAGTGTGTGTGTGTGAGAGAGTGAGTGAGTGAGTGTGTGTGGGTGTGTGAGAGAGAGACAGAGTGTGTGAGAGAGTGTGTGTGTGTGTGTGTGGAGAGAGAGATGTGTGTGAGTGCGTGTGTGGCTGTGTGGAGAGAGAGAGAGTGAGTGAGTGTTGTGTGTGTGAGAGTGTAGTGTGTGTGTGTGTGTGTGAGAGAGAGAGTCAGTGTGTGTGTGAGTGTGTGTGTGTGTGTGTGTGAGAGAGAGAGGGAGAATGTGTGTGTGTGTGGGTGCGAGAGAGAGTCAGTGTGTGTGGGTGAGATAGTGAGTGAGTGTGTGTGTGGTGTGGTGTGTGTGTGAGAGTGTGTGAGTGAATGTGTGTGTGTGTGTGTGTGAGAGACGAGACGCAGTGTGGTGTGTGGTGTGTGTGTGTGTGTGGTGTGTGGGTGTGTGTGTGAGAGAGAGAGTGTGTGTGGTGGGAGAGTGTATGTTTGACGTGCCTCTGTTCTCGTTTCTCCTCAGGCAAGAGCGAGACGCCAATTTTGCCCAGAAGAAGGCGGAGAGGGCGACTGTCAGGTCTCACTTCAGGGACAAATACAGGTTGCCAAAGGTAACAATTTATCACACGCTCTGTCTCCCGTCATCTGTCCACACGATTAAAACTTATAAAGTGCACTACAGCACAGAGAACGAACGCCGCACTCACAAACACACTGGGCTCAGTCGCACAGGACCGGTCACATTTCACCCCCCAAAAAATAAAGTATATTGTGCGTAAAGATACGGAAGCCTTTTTATTTTTATTGCATTGTGATATTATTTTTTATCACAATTAATAAGCCATTTTTTTATATTTTATAGTGTTTTGCAATAAGAAAAATTTAATCTCATTACTGAAATATTATTTGAATGATAAATCGTCATACATAATGGTAATACTTGATGTATTTAATTTAAATAATCATTATTTTTATCGTAATTAATAACCCATTCCCCAAAACTCAGTAGTGTACTGTAATGAGAAAAAATCTAATTTGCATTACTGTAATGCAACAAAAAAAAGAGAATGATATATTATTTTAATTATAAAATAATTATCCCTCATGGTAATCTTTGATGTATTAAATTTTAGGTTGATTTCAAGTAAATAACATGATTTCTCTCAGGATTAATAAACCCAATTCCCAACAATTATGTATTGTACTGTGTGAGATTTTTTTTTTCTTATAATTACATCAATATATAAAATACATATCAATGCAAAAATATTAATAAAATATTATTTAAATTTTAAAACGTCTATACATTATTGTAGTATTTGATGTACTGTATTGAATTTGTTGATTTTGATCTAAAATATTTTTTAGATCATAATTAATAACCCGTTTTCATAATAATGCAAGAGCGGAGATTTTCTGTGATTTCTCACGTGACTTTTATGTGTTTTATTCCAAAAAATGCATATAAAAAATCATTGCTAAATGAATAAATTTAAATGTAAAAAACGCAAGCTTTTCTTCAGGTATCTAATTTTTTGATTCAGGGAGAAGTTGACAGTACAGATGTCATGATTATTCCCCGTTTCCTTGGTTTATTACTCAGAATGAGGCGGATGAGGACTCCGATCCAGGACGGCAGCAGACGACGTCGAGATCCCCAAGAACGGGCCAAGATGATAGCCGAAGACAAACCAGGAAGGAGGAACGAAGCAGTCTTTCTGGGCACTGACAACATCCAGAACGGTGGAACAGGGCCACCTGAGGGCCAAAGCTAGCCCGCTGGGGATCTGAAGGAACTAAGCGGAGAAGGCTGCGGTAATGGTGATCTCACGCAGCCTCACACATGGAAGCGTTTTCTCTCTTCATTTCCCTGTATCTCCCGCCATCAATCACACACACACACACACACACACTCTCTCTCTCTCTCTCTCTCACACACACACACACACATGACTTCTCTTCACACGCCACACCCACTCATCATCTCTCTCTCTCTCTCTCACACACACACTCACTCACTCTCTCACTCCCTCACTCACTCTCTCTCTCTCTCTCTCTCTCTCTCTCTTCCACACACACACACACGCCACACACACTCACTATCTATCTCTCTCTCACACACAACACTCACTCCACCACACAACCACACACTCAGCAGAACGCACACGCACGCACACTAACACATCACCACTCATCACACACACACACACCCACACAACACCAACACACACTCACTCACTCTCTCTCTCTCACACACACACGCTCACTCACACACAACACACTCACTCACACACACACACACACCTCACTCCTCACACACACAACCCCACACACAACCACAACTCACTCACTCACTCACTCATCAAACATCACTCACTCACTCATAACACACACACACCCACTCACACACACTCACTCACACACACTATCTCTCCACACACACACACACTCACTCATTCACTCACACACACAAACACACTCACAAACACACACACACACTCTCTCTCTCACACACACTCACTCACTCACTCTCTCGCACACACACACTCTCACACACAAACAAACACACACACACTCTCACAACCACACACACTGACTTCTCTTCACACACACCTCAATCACTCACTTCTTCACACACTACCCACACATCACTACACGCACTCACTCTCACACACCCACACACTCACTCACTCACGCTCTCACACACACACTCACACACACTCTTTCTCTCTCTCACACACACTCACTCTCGCTCTCTCTCACACACACACTCACTCACTAACTCACTCACTCACTCTCTCTCTCACACTCTCTCTCTCTCTCTCTCTCTCACTCACGCACTCTCTCTCACACACACACACACAAAAAAACACACACACACACACACACACTCGCTCTCTCACCCACACACACACACACACACTCACTCACGCACTCACTCACTCACACACACACTCTATCACTCACTCACTCACTCACTCTATCACACACACACACTCACTCACTCTCTCTATCTCTCTCCACACACAAACACACACACACTCACGCACGCACTCACTCACACACACACACACACAAAAAAAAACACACACACACACACACACACACTCTCTCTCTCTCACACACACACTCACTCACTCTCTCTCACACACACACACACACACACACACTCACACTCACTCTCACACACACTCACTCAATCTCACACACACACACACACCCCACACACTCTCATCAACACACACTCACTCACCCCTCACACCACACCACACTGACCTTCTCTTTCAACAAACACTCATTCTCTCTCACACAAACACACACACTCACAATCTCTCTCTCTCACACACACTCACTATCAACACACACACACACACACATCACTCATCACTATCTCACACACACACACACACCACACACTGACTCTCTCTCAACACACAAAGCTCACTCACTCCATTTTTCTCTCCTTCAACACACACCAACACACTCTCTCTCTCTCTCTCTCACAAACACAAACACACACACACACACTCTCTTTCTCTCTCTCTCTCACACACACTCTCTCTCTCTCTCTCTCTCACACACACACACACACTCTCTCTCTCTCTCTCTCTCACACACACACACACACACCCCAAACACGCTATCTCTCATCTGCACCACACACACACACACACACACACACCACGATTCTATCCTCTCTCTCTCACACACCCACTCTCCCTCTCTCTCTCTCTCTCCCTCTCACACACACAAACACACACACACTCACTCTCTCACACACACGCTGCTGTGTCTAGCGACAAACATCCATATATCCGGTGTGACGTGTAGGGCAGTGTTTGTTTGCTGATATTGTTCTAGGAGTTTAAATGTCACGTGTGTTTCATCAGATATACGAGAATAAAAAAAAAACATGCTCGGGTCACATTTCACCACGCAAAAAATTATATTTTGCATAAATTATTAATCCTAAAGGGATAGTTCACCCTTAAAATGAAAATTCTGTCATTTATTCACCCTTTATATTGCTCCAAACTAATTTAGAAGAATATTGATAAGCAAACAGTTGCCGGTAGCCATTGACTTCCACAGTATTTTTTCCCACTCTATGGAAGGCAATGGCTACCGGCAACTGTTTGCTTACCAACATTCTTGATGGTGAGTAAATAATGACAGAGTTTTCATTTTGGGGTGATCTATCCCCTTTAATGGTCCTAAAATAGCCTTCACTTCCATTGTGCAAGTATAATTTCTTTGTTATTTCGACTTTGGGGTGAAATGTGAGTTGTTTCTGGAGATTCGTCCATCCAAACCAGACCTGCTCCGGTCCGAAGGTGTTTATTCCAGCGATAGCCTTGAAGGGCTTATGGGAGCAGGAATGGAGGTAGAACCCAGATTCCTCTAAACGTCCACACTAACACCTTCACATTTGACCTTTGACTGAGTGGAGCCGTTTTGTGCAGGTGGTTTGGTGTCGTCGTGATGCAGATGTTGACCTTTTTCTTTCTGGTTGTTCCCTCTTTTGGAGACTCAAAATAATGATTTGAAGTGCTCTGCTGCTGAGGTGGGCGTCTGGATGAAGGGTTTTATTCTGATTCTGTGTTCTGTTGGCTGGAGTTATAAGTGGTAAACATAAAGCAATATTTCCATCTCTGATCTACAGGACAGAGCTGATAGCCAATTAATGTGAAGGGTTGAACTGACATTCCTGTTCATTTTATTCAACCCGTTAGATTATTATATATTTATTTCTTTATTAATGGCAAGACATTTTTTGTCATTTATTTTACTTATGCCCTTGATAGTCGTTTCTGCTCTGGACTGCACAAGTAACGTAATTACCAATGTAATGCATTTCTGTAATTATTCTTCTGTAATTTCCAGACCTTGCTGATTTTTGACTGTTGCAACTGTAATAAATATATTTGTACAAAGATTGTGACGCCTGTGATGTAAGTTCAGCACAGCGCAGCCGCCGCAGTACCGCGTCTGACCGCTAGACGGAGACACGCGTTATATAGGTGGGTAGTAGACATAAGAAATAAGCATTTTGCAAACAAATGTTGAGTTTAGGTAAATGCTTTTTGTCATGCATTGATGATATTTTGAGTTGTTAGTTATTTGTTTCAGATTAGTGGAAAGAAAACGTCCAAAATACACTTTATCTATTTGTGTCTGTAGACTTCAGTTACAAAACAATTACAATTACAATTTATTTTTTAGCTCTATTCACCTGGGGTGTCTTGCCTTAAAGTGTTTTTAATCCGTTTAGCAGTCGTGCATTATGACAATTTAAGTACCATGCATTCTCTCATTTAAAAATGCATGCATAGCATTCATACAACAATTAGAAATAGATGTTTTAAAAACCATTTTAGATGCAGTATATCATGTCATGTCAACTACCCATATTTCACCGATATGTTGTGTTTTTACACAAATATTTTAATATTGGGATTTTAATTTGTAATTTCTAGACTCAAATTTAAAGCTTTGTTTTTAAAATCAATGTGCACTCTAAAAAAACAACAACTTTGGGTCAAATGGGTTAGAAATGTAATTTTAAAAATGTAACCCAACAGTTGAGTTAGTCCACATTTGATCCAAAGTTGGATTGAAACAACCCAGCATTTCTTCGAGAGTAGATAACAAGCTTTTGCTGCTGGACTTTGTGTGACAACTAGCCCCGGTCTTTCCAACGCGTTCTCCTCTGCTAGCTAACAGACTCTGGGGATGGTTGCGGGTTTGCATAGTTTTCCACAGCAATCAGAGCCGTTTCCATCTGAATAGCAGACAGAGCAGTAAAATATATTGTTGTGGAAAGTCTCTCTATTGATGGGCCTCCGGGCTGCTGCATGGCCAGTCGGACACAAAGAGGGTGAAACGGTCCAGAAAACACTTTTGTGGCCCTTTTCTTTTCCATCAGGCCGCGATTAAAACACCCCAAAGGAGGCCGAGAGCGACGGGGGGTCGAAACCCACCGGTTTATACAGGGGCTTGTTCTTGGGTCCGCGCTAAAGAGAAACAGATTTGTTTTTCTGCGCTTTAAATTGAAGGAGCTCCCAGCAGAGGAATGCGTCTCGCGCGCGCTGAGGGGGTTTTGTAATCTAACGCAGAGACCACACAGCTCGCCGGCTTCATGAAATATATAAACATTTTATTTATCCTGTACACGAGGTGAGGTTTGCCAAAAACCACGTTACTATGCAATCCCCCGTTTGCAACCAATAGAACAACAGAATGCGTAATGAAGAGAGGAGGGGTCTCCGCGCGTAAATGCGCAGCATGCAACAGGACTCCAAGAGCAGAAAACACTCCAAATAACATGCAAACGCAGGAGGATTCTTTCACACTTTCGGTGCACGGATAAACACTTGAAATGCGTAACTGGATAGCAGCAGATTGAACTGATCACATGGATAACCGCTGAACTTTCCCTCTGAAAAGCCTCATTGTGGAGTGAACGCAGACGCACCATGTTATGCGTTCACCTCGCATTTCAATCGAAGTGCACCAGATCGATGCAAGCATGCACCTAATCTGAGTTTGCAGCAGAAATGGAGAGCCGCATCGTTCCCGTGGCATTCCTCTCGTTTGTGATGATGCTGGAGGCGCAGATGGTTTGCTGGCAGGCGCTGATGCGATGTCACGAAGAACGCGACTGCGAGCTCGCCTACAGCCAGTACCTGAGCGCGTGCGACGGGAACATCCACCTGTGTCCGAGCCACTGCATCAGCGCGCTCATCCGCCTCAACCAGACCGCAAACGGCCCGTTTCTAGAGACCTGTGACTGCGGCAGCGACCCGGAGTGCCTGCGGGCCAAACGAGCCGTCGAGCCCTGCGTGCCGCGGACGCATCCGGGTGATGCCGATGGGATCGGTTGCATGGAAGCGCGCCAGCGCTGCGAGGATGAGCCCAGCTGTCAGTCATCCCTCACCGCATATCTATCCCACTGCGGACAGCTGTTCAGCGGGAGGAAGTGTTCGTCTCGGTGCAGAGCCACCATCGAGGAGCTGCTGTTCATGCCGAACGGCGTGCTGCTGAACCAATGCGTGTGCGACGGGCTGGAGAGGCCGTTTTGTGAGGCGGTCAAACAGAATATGGTCAGACTGTGTTCGATAGGAGACAACAGCGTCTCCATTGACCACGACGGGACGGACGATGCATACGAGGACGAGGATTACGAGATCAAACCGGAGAGCGAGGGGACCGATGCTGATGCAGTGCTGTCGGTGACTCGTTCTCAACAGACAGTCCTGCTGTGCGTTGCATTCGCTCTGGCGTTCACACTTTAAAGTGCCACACACAAGTGCTCAGTGCCACTTGTTGAAGTGTCTCGAGACAAACAGTAGGCACATAAAGGAGCCGGTTTTGGGATCAAGTGCTTCATTAATGTGACGAGGCCCTCAGAAGCTGTTAAACACTCTCTTTCTCTCTCACGCTTGAGTTTCATTGGTTTGTCCTCTTCCTCTGAACTATCAGGTGACAGCATGCACGCATCACCATCATCTCTATTGTTCATGTATGCTGGAAATCAACACCAAGTGCCTGACGACTGTCTGTATTTTAGTGGAGCTTGAAACAGTTTTCTTCATACAAGTTTCTTCATAACAACCTGTCGTTGTCACTTTAAAACCTTTATATCTAATGCATTATTAATGCACTTTTAACATTCTTGTAATGCACTCTTGAATAATTGTAACCACAGTTACAATGCATTAGAATACATTGTTACACCATTTAAAAAATATAATGCATTAAAACACATGACAGACTTTCAAATATTGTAATGCATTTTAACTTTGGCTACAATTAATTATGAAAAGATATAATGCATTACAATGTAGGCAATGGATACCTTTATAATGCATTATACCTAAAGGCTTTAAGTAAAGTTCTTTTTTGCATATGAGGAGGTATTAGTAATGTTAAAGTTTAGAGTTTATTTAAACTCTAAGATCAGAAGTACACTCTATGCAAGTATGCAAACACCGATTGAAACGTAAACCAATGCATTCTCGATGTTGCCGCAAGGGACGCACATTATAGCAGATATTAATGTGCACTTCTATGGTCAGGTCAATTACTGTCTTTGCATTTGAGGAGAATCTTGCAGAGCTAGTTAGTTAAAGGTAATCGAGCTGTTAACGTTTATAGTGTACTTGAGTATGTTTCTGGTTTAATATTTCTTTAACTTCTCAAAGTGTCTCGAAGCTTCATACATTTTGTACAGAAAATAATTTATTTATACATTTTGGAATAATTAAGAAAATAAAAGTCATGCTGAAATGTAAGATGAACACTTGTCTTAAGTTTTATAAACTGAAAAGCATGGAATATTAATTTCCAAATCCAATGAACACAGTTTTCAAACCGGGTTTGACTAAATTAATCAATCAATAAAGCTACAGCAATGACCAGCAGCACATTTTATTGGTTAATAAGATCATCGGTGCAAAATCTCGTCCATCTCTATATATAGATAGTAACACGTTAATCCAAAAACCGTAGTGTGCAGGTGGTCTCGTAAGTACCAGGGGGGAGGGGGGGGGGGGCGGGGGGAGTCTCGGTATGATATTAGATATATATATCTTCTATATATATATATATATATATATATATTATTTTCTTCTTAGTATTTTGTCTTGTTATCTTGTTTTCCAGTACAAATATATAAACATTCTTAAATCAAGCCGCATTATGTAGAAAAAAAAAGTGAAAAACTGTATCAAAATTAAGTGTTTTGCATTTTTAAACACCAAGAAATATCTGCCAACGAGCAGCCTGTTTTCCCTTTGAATTAAGTTTATTTTTCTTACTCCATTGGCAGATCTTTTTCAGACTTAATATCTTAAGTCATTATGATCCACGAAAAAATTAATCTTAGTTAAAGGTGGGGTAAGTGATTTCTAGTAGCCAATGTTAATATTTAAAATCACCAAAACAAACACGCCACTACCCCAAAAGGGTCTCGCCCCTATTTCGATAGCTCCGCCCCGCACACACGTACGCAACCCAGGCAATGATTAGTTGTGTGAAACAAAGCAAAATCAATGTTACACCGTGTCTACATCGGACGCGAGTGGCGCTGCGCGACAAAATACTATAGAACTCATTATAATCAGTGATGCTGTCTACACCACAGATATATATACACATCTATGGTCTACACTGGATGCGGCGCGGCACGACACGACAAATCCCCGACAGAAGACTGCTGCTGCTGCGTTCTATTCATGACGTACTGACACAAATTCCAAATGATTTTCAACGGTCGCTTTGTCTCGTCCAGTGTACTATAGACAGACTTTAGCTGTTGCGGCGCAGACACTGTGTTACTCGCCGATCGAGAAGAAACAAAGCAGCCTCGGCTTCCGATCGCAGGCCTTCCGGCTCCTTGAGTTCTCTCCAGCGCTGACAAGCTGATCCGATGCTTACACGGGTCCTACTGCTTGCCTTAAGCTTTCGTTTGTTCCGCAGACGTTTTCCTCTTTTGTTTTTTATCCACCATCTCTATCTTTCTGTCACTCAGCTCGCTAATATCCGTCCTGTGCACTGAACGCTCTCTCCACATCATGAGTAGACACGCCCCTTCCTGCTGATTGGCTACAAGTTTGTTTTGCTAGTCATTCAAATAAGTTTCTCTAAAGTTGTTTTTGAAAAACGCTTACCCCACTTTAAGATGTTCAGGATTATTTGTAGTGGAAAACGACAAAAATAAAAAAAATTTGCACTGCGTTCTGTTGCTTCAGATTCATTGCAGTGTCTAACTTGCTCACTGGTAAAGTCTAATGTTTAAATGCTGCACGCTTGATCCCGTGGCTTTTAAAGGGGCGATATAATGAAATCGGACCTTTCCAGGTGCTTAAGTGCTATAATCTTCCAGGTTTTAAGTTCTATAATCAGGTCTCCGGTGCATCTAACAACCAAGGAAACGTGAGAAATATTAACCCAGTAAATTAGTTTTGGGAAGCCTTTTTCTGCAAGCGTTTGAAAAAAAACGAGCGCGTCTGATTTCGCTCCATTGGTGACATGGCAAAGGGATCTCATTATAATATCACCGCCCCTTAATCTGTAAATTTACACCCAAGGCGCCATTATTGTTTTTTCACAAGAGACAACGGTGTACTAGTTCTAATGCTATGGAGAAAGTTTGAGCAGAACATGCTAACTGTTCTGTCTTTAGCGGCACAGAAGACGAGCACAGAACACTGTTTAGAGTCCCATCCTCAGAGGAGACAACAGAGCAGTGGCTTTATCAATTTATTTACTGTCTATTGCTGCTGCCACACAGATCTAAAATACACATGTGATTTATTCCCAGCAGTTTACCTTCACAGACATAACCCACTGTTTTGTAACTCGTGTGTTTTTTACTTAAGCTTGTGTGAGAATGAGAGCTTAGTTTAGTGCTCGCATGCTGTGACAGCCGCTTTCTGTGCGTGTGCTTCAGATGTGTGCACTCAGAAAACCCTATATCAGAACTAATATTGTTTAAAACACATGATTTCAGCGCGATAAACATGATAATCAGAACCAAACCAGATGACTTTAGCAGGTCTGAGCTGTAAAGGCGCAGCTCTATTCTGGAAAAGGGGGCGGGGTCAGCAGCTCATTTGCATTTAAAGAGACAGACACGAAAAACAGCGCGTTTCTGCTTCCACTCAAAATAGGCATTTTCAGAATGATATGATAAATGATCTGTGGAGTATTTTGAGCTGAAACTTCACAGACACATTCTGGGGACACCTGAGACTAAAGATTATCTTGTTAAAAGGGCTTAATAGGTCCCCTTCATTCGAAGCGTCTGCGTGCTGTAAAGTCTGTGGAAAGCTGTACTGCAGATGCCGGAGGCTCTCTCTGGATTTTTATGCGAAAACAACGAGCAGGAACCCGACTAACTGGACACTAAAGCCCCTCTTTCCTCCTGCTGAAACCCCACCGAACGGCCGGGAACAAAATCAAAATAAACAAAAGCAGGGGAGACGGGGCCCGTTTTCTCATTTATCTGTGACCCAGATTTCAACCCCCACACGGCTGCGTTTCGATTGTAGAGCCGGCATTGTGTCCAGTGGGACTTATTCACGACATGCACGTATATGTGAGGAGACCTTGTGTGTGTGTGTGTGTGTGTGTGTCTGAAGGATTACCGTCCCTCCTTACACTCACAATCCTTCCTCAGTTCATCTGATGTTGAGCTGGCATGATTCTCTGAGCTCGAATCACAGAGAGAGATCCAGGACTGAGCTGGCAGAACACACAGGTCTGTAACAACAGGGCCTGTGTGTGTGTGTGTGTGTGAGTGTGAGAGAGCTGCGATCCGTACCTGTCCTCTCTGATGAAACTCCAGAGCTCGTGAGATCTGATTAAACTACAATGCCTACAATAACATGCCTTATTCTGCATGAGCATATTTTAGATCCCTTAATCCTTAGATACCTAAATACCAATACCTAAACTTACCAACTACCTTACTATTAATAAACAGCAAAAAAAAGTAAATGTTCTGGTATAAAATGAATTAAAAAGTAATGGCGCTGACCCAGATTTAGTTAACAGTAGTGAACAGTTAATGCATTTGTTTCAGTATTAATGTTAGGTAATAAAATACAACTGTCAGCTCAGGTCTGTTAAATAATATTAACAGATACAACTTTTGATTTTAATAATGCATTAGTAAATGCTGAAATGAACTAAGCTTTATGAATGCTTCTCAGTGTTGACTACAGTAAAGTGTTACGGTTGTGTTTTGTTGTGCTGCGAGTGAATATGATGCTGGTTTCTGCAGGCTGATTTATTCCAGAGAGGAAAGAGGAATGCAGGGGAGAATTATATTACTGGAGGAATGCGGAGAGGAAATGACAATTTATGGCCAACTGAAATTTATAATGCAAGAACATATTCACTCGAGAGAGAGAAATACAGATGATGCTTTCATTCAAATCAGAGCTTGTTTAACACATGCACACAGTATTCTGACGCTAAACTCTCCCTTTGTACACGTGTGTTGTGTGTGTGAGCGTTGTGTAGCGTTGTGTGTGTGTGAGGTAGTGTGAGCGTGATGTGTGTGATGTGTGTGTGTGTGTGGTGTGGTGTGTGGGGTGTGTGTTGTGTGTGTGTCGCTGTGTTGTGTGTGTGTGTGTGAGTGTGAGTGGGGTGTGTGTGTGAGCGTGTGTGTTGGTGGGAGCGTGTGTGAGCGTGGGTGTGGTGTGAGTGTGTGTGTGTGTGTGTGTGTGTGTGTGTTGTGTGTGTGTGTGTGTGTGTGTGTGTGCGTTGTGTGATGTGTGTGTGTGTGTGTGTGTGTGAGCGTGTGTGTGTGTAGATGTGAGCGGTGTGGTGTGTGTGTGAGCGGTGTTGTTGTGGGAGCGTATGGGGTGAGCGTGTTGTGTGTGAGGTGTGTTGTGTGTGTGTGTGAGCGTGGGTGTAGTGGTGTGTGTGTTAGTGAGGTGTGTTGGTGTGAGTGTGTGTGAGGGGTGAGTGTGAGGGTGGTGTGTGTGTCGTGAAGCGTTGTGTATGGTCGCGTTTGTCGTGAGCGTGTGTGTGTGGGTGTGTGTGTGAGCGTGTGTGTGTGAGCATGTGTGAGCGTGTGTGTGGAGCGTGTGTGGGATGTGTGTGGTGTGAGCTGTGTGTTGTGTGTGTGTGGTGAGGGTGTGTGAGGTGTGTGAGTGTGCGTGTTGTGAGAGCCGTGTGTGTGTGTATGTGTGTGAGCGTGTGTGTGTTAGAGAGTGTATGTGTGCGTGTGTGTCTGTGTGTGTGAGTGAGTCTGTGTGTGTGAGTGTGTGTGTGAGCGTGGTGTGTAGTGAGCGTGTGGTGGTGTGTGTTTGGGTGTGTCGTGTGTGAGCGTGATGGTGAGGGTTGTGAGCGTATGTGTGTGTGTGTGAGTGAGAGGGGTTGTGTGTCGTGTGTGAGGTGGTGTGTGAGTGTGGTGGTGTGTGTGTTTGAGTGTGTGTGGTGTTGACGTGAGTGTGTGTGTGGTGTGTGAGCCCAGAGTAAACACCAGAAAGCAATACCTTCTCATGCTGTCTGAATCTGGCGTAGAGCTACGGGCGGCCTCTGTGGTGTGTGGGTGTGTGTGGGGGGCGTGTGGGTGTTGTGGGTGGAGTCCTGTGCTGTGTGGGGTGTGATTGAGTGTGTGAGCGTCGCGGTTGTGTGTGTGTGTGTTGTGTGTGTGGTGTGTGTGTGTGAGAGTGAGGTGTGTGTGTGGTGTGGTGTGAGCCCAGAGTAAAACACAGAAAGCAATACAAGATCTCATTGCTGCTGAATCGCAGGTTAGAGCTCCACGGTCGGCCTCTGTGTGTGTGTGTGTGGGTTGGTGGGTGTGTGTGTGTGTGTGTGTGTTGCTTTAAATCGAG
>JADLZN010009920.1:336451-396366 GCA_018155175.1 Sinocyclocheilus anophthalmus
TCAATTTACACATAACCAAAGCCAGTGAGTGTAGAAGCATATTTCATACATAATTATTCTGCTTTTTGCTCAGGTTGAAGAATTATTTATTATCAGGGATCCAATAAAAAGTGATTTAGATAAAAAAAACAAAAAAACCTTGGTAACACTTTACAATGAGGTTCCATTTGTTAACATTAACCATGAAAAATACCTCTAAAGTATTTACTAATCTTAGTTAATATTGATTCACCCATTTACTAATACATTATTAAAATCAAAAGTTGTATCTTTTAATATGATTTAATAGACCTGAGATAACATGGACTAACTATGAACAGTTGTGTTTTATTAAAATAATGTTAACAAAATATTAATTAAATAATGTAACAAAGGTATTGCATTGTTAGTAATGCATAAATATGGTTAACAAATAGAACCTTATTGTAAAGTGTTACCAAAAACATGTTATTTCTATTAATAATTCTATTTATTTGAATGTTTTTATCTTTTTATTTTATTTGAATTGTTACTTATATAGTTTTTTATTAATTTGTATTAATTCTTTTTTATTTCAGTATTAGTTTGAGTTATTTAGGTACTTTATGTTAAAGCAACAGTTCATGAAAATGAAATTAAATTTTTTTTTTTTCATTTAAATTGATTTTATCTATTTATTTTAAAATTTTAATTGTAACTTTAAGGAGCCCATGAAATGGTTTAGATGAGCAGTTTTCCTTCCTAGGGATGATTTATTTCCTGTTGAAACAGGAAGTTGGGGAAGCACGTTATTCTCTATATGAATATGATCTGTACTTACAGGATCTCACAGATTCAGCAGCGGCGTCCTTCTTCAGCGATTCGTCCGTCTGAGTGTCCCGCATCTGCAAACACAAGCTTTAGACGATGCTTCACTAAACCAGCGGAGCGAGAGATACGACAGTGTTTACCTTGATCAGCTCTTTGAGGTATTCAGCTCGACTCATCAGACTTTTAATCTGCAAGAGAAAATCAGGAGATAAATATTCATATTCAACTCATAACTCAAGTGATTAAACAGATGCATGGCACCCATACAGTGTTTACATGACACCACTAGATTTACTAGACATCAATCAATCTGATTCATTAAAGTGGTTTTGCATGAGCGAGGAGCAGGTTTTGTGAATGTCTGAGCGTCTGTGTTTTCTCTCGGAGCATGGAGATGTTTTTTTTTAGCTGAGGGCCGCACGTTTAACCAAATATAATAAGGTCAGTATTGCCAGAAGTTAATTTTCATATCATTCACATGCTATTTTTTTATTAAGTTTTTTATTTTAGTTTTTTAATAATATTTCAAATTAGATTTTAGTTTCACATTTTGCATTTTCTTTTTCATTTCAGTTAAAGTTTGTCATTTTGTGTATTTTTGTTTTAAATGTCTATATAGTTTTTATTAATTTATTATCAGCATAGTTTAGTTATTTCAGTACTACAGTTAACGCAACAGTTCACCCAAAAATGACAAAATAATATATTTTGAAGAATGTTGTTAACCAAACAGTTGACGGCAGCCATTAACTTCCATAGTATTTATTTTTCTTCATACTATGGAAGTCAATGGCTGCCGGCAGCTGTTTGTTTATCAATACTCTTCAAACTATCTTCTTTTGTGTTGAACAGAAGAAAGAAACTCATACGGGTTTGGAACAACTTGAGGGTGAGTAAATGATGCCAGAACATTCATTTGTTTATTTATTTGCGCTTCAACGTTCCTCTGCTCATAGAGCTTTTTAGATGAAATCATATTGGGCAAACTGACAGTGGGCGGAGTCACACAGACCAAAAAAAAACAACAACAGAAACAACATTTCAAAAGCACAAGGACACAAAGCAAGGCATTGGGAGACAAAGCCTTGGATGAATGATTTGAGCAGTTGTAAAAGCTGAAAGTGGTGACGTTTAGTAGATGTTGATAGCATGTTGCTAGCATGATTTAGCACATTGCTAACATGATTTAACAAGTTGCTAGCATGCTCCTTACATGATTAGCATGTTTTTAGCATGATTACCATGTTGTTAACATGTTGGTAGCATGTTTTTAGCACGACTACTATGTTGTTAACATGTTGGTAGCATGTTTTTAGCACGACTACCATGTTGTTAGCATGTTGCTAGCATATTCTTAGCACGATTAACATGTTGATAACCTGTTTCTAGAATGATTATCCTGTTGTTAGCATTTTAGCATGATTGGCATGTTTCTAGCATGATTAACAAGTTGCTTGCATGTTGTTAATTTTTTTTTTAACATGATTGTTTTTAAACATGATTAGAATGAATGTTGTTAGCATTTTTTGCATGATCATCATGTTGCTAGTTCTAACCCTAACCCTATCCCATGATTAACATGTTGCTAGCATGTTTACTAGCATGTTTCTAGCATGATTAACATGTTTTTAGCATGATTAGCATGTTGTTAGCATGTTTCTAGCATAATTAGCATGAAAAAATGACATCAGCACCTTTAAAGCTCTGATATTGGAATGTGGTTTTTGTGCAGATTGCGTCTGATGCATGAGTCATGTGACAGCGGTTCATGAGCCCATAATGACATGGAGCACTTAGGGTTTCATTCAGATGTCACAAGCACATAAATCGTGATCTTCTCACCTCACTGTGGAGCAGCTCTCTGCGCCGGCCCTGAGATTCACCTGCAGGAGACAGACAAACATATCAGCTCATAACAACACACACCACTGCGGACGGCTTCACTTTCCATACATTACATATATACACACATGATAACACTGACGATTGCTGACTTCTGCTTTTAAACCTCCAGAGAGTAACTAACGGGTTTTAGCACGTTGCTATGTAGTTGCTATTATGTTCTGAGGGTTTTAGCACATTGCTATGTGGTTGCTATGGTGTTCTGAGGGTTTTAGCACATTGCTATGTAGTTGCTATGGTGTTCTGAGGGTTTTAGCACATTGCTATGTAGTTGCTATGGTGTTCTGAGGGTTTTAGCACATTGCTATGTAGTTGCTATGGTGTTCTGAGGGTTTTAGCACATTGCTATGTAGTTGCTATGGATTTCTTTTTTTTTTCTGAGGGTTTTAGCACATTGCTATGTGGTTGCTATGGTGTTCTGAGGGTTTTAGCACATTGCTATGTAGTTGCTATGGTGTTCTGAGGGTTTGAGCACCTTGCTATGTAGTTGCTATGGTGTTCTGAGGGTTTTAACACATTGTTATGTGGTCGCTATGGTGTTCTGAGGGTTTTAGCACATTGTTATGTGGTTGCTAGGGTGTTCTAGGTGGTTGTTGGGGTGTTGCTATGTGGTTGCTATGGTGTTCTGAAGGTTTTAGCACATTGCTATGTAGCTGCTATTGTGTTGAGGGTTTTAGCACATTGTTATGTGGTTGCTATGGTGTTCTGAGGGTTTTAGCACATTGCTATGTAGTCGCTATGGTGTTCTGAGGGTTTTAGCACATTGTTATGTAGTTGCTATGGTGTTCTGAGGGTTTTAGCACATTGCTATGTGGTTGCTATGGTGTTCTGAAGGTTTTAGCACATTGCTATGTAGCTGCTATTGTGTTCTGAGGGTTGGGCACCTTGCTATGTGGTGCTATGGTGTTCTGAGGGTTTTAGCACATTGTTATGTGGTTGCTATGGTTTTCTGAGGGTTTTAGCACATTGCTATGTAGTTGCTATGGTGTTCTGAGTGTTTTAGTGTGTTGCTATGCAGTTGCTATGGTGTTCTGATGGTTTTAGTACGTTGCTATTTGGTTGCCGTGGTTTTCTGAGGGTTTTAGCACATTGCTATGTAGTTGCTATTGTGTTCTGAGGGTTTTAGCACATTGCTATGTAGTCGCTATGGTGTTCTGAGGGTTTTAGCACATTGCTATGTAGTTGCTATGGTGTTCTGAGGGTTTGAGCACCTTGCTATGTGGTTGCTATGGTGTTCTGAGGGTTTTAGCACATTGCTATTCGGTTGCCGTGGTTTTCTGAGGGTTTTATCATGTTTCTATTCAGTTGCTATGGTTTTCTGAGGGTTTTAGCACATTGCTATGTAGTCGCTATGGTATTCTGAGGGTTTTAGCACATTGCTATGTGGTTGCTATGGTGTTCTGAGGGTTTTAGCACATTGTTATGTAGTTGCTATGGTGTTCTGAATGTTTTAGCACATTGTTATGTAGTTGCTATGGTGTTCTGAATGTTTTAGCACATTGTTATGTAGTTGCTATGGTGTTCTGAGGGTTTTAGCACATTGCTATGTAGTTGCTATTGTGTTCTGAGGGTTTTAGCACATTGCTATGTAGTTGCTATGGTGTTCTGAGGGTTTTAGCACATTGCTATGTAGTTGCTATGGTGTTCTGAGGGTTTGAGCACCTTGCTATGTGGTTTGCTAAGGTTTTCTGAGGGTTTTAGCACATTGTTATGTGGTTGCTATGGTGTTCTGAGGGTTTTAGCACATTGCTATGTAGTTGCTATGGTGTTCTGAGGGTTTTAGCACATTGCTATGTAGTTGCTATGGTGTTCTGGATGGGTTTAGCACATTGCTATGTAGTTGCTATGGTGTTCTGAGTGTTTTAGTATGTTGTTATTGTGTTGCTATGGTGTTCTGAGGGTTTTAGCACATTGTTATGTAGTTGATATGGTGTTCTGAGGGTTTTAGCACATTGTTATGTGGTTGCTATGGTTTTCTGAGGGTTTTAGCACATTGCTATGTAGTCGCTATGGATTTTTGAGGGTTTTAGCACATTGTTATGTGGTTGCTATGGTGTTCTGAGGGTTTTAGCACATTGTTATGTGGTTGCTATGGTGTTCTGAGGGTTTTAACACATTGTTATGTAGTTGCTATGGTGTTCTGAATGTTTTAGCACATTGTTATGTAGTTGCTATGGTGTTCTGAATGTTTTAGCACATTGTTATGTAGTTGCTATGGTGTTCTGAGGGTTTTAGCACATTGCTATGTAGTTGCTATTGTGTTCTGAGGGTTTTAGCACATTGCTATGTAGTCGCTATGGTGTTCTGAGGGGTTTAGCACATTGTTATGTGGTCGCTATGGTGTTCTGAGGGTTTTAGCACATTGCTATGTGGTTGCTATGGTGTTCTATGTGTTCATACCACGTTGCTATGCAGTTGCTAGGGTGTTCTGAGAGGTTTTAGCACATTGCTATGTGGTTGCTATGGTGTTCTGAGGGTTTTAGCACATTGTTATGTAGTTGCTATGGTGTTCTGAGGGTTTGAGCACCTTGCTATGTAGTTGCTATGGTGTTCTGAGGGTTTGAGCACCTTGCTATGTGGTTTGCTAAGGTTTTCTGAGGGTTTTAGCACATTGCTATGTAGTTGCTATGGTGTTCTGAGGGTTTTAGCACATTGTTATGTAGTTGCTATGGTGTTCTGAGGGTTTTAGCACATTGCTATGTGGTTGCTATGGTGTTCTGAAGGTTTTAGCACATTGCTATGTAGCTGCTATGGTGTTCTGAGGGTTTGAGCACCTTGCTATGTGGTTTGCTAAGGTTTTCTGAGGGTTTTAGCACATTGTTATGTAGTTGATATGGTGTTCTGAGGGTTTTAGCACATTGCTATGTAGTTGCTATGGTGTTCTGAGGGTTTTAGCACATTGCTATGTAGTTGCTATGGTGTTCTGAGGGTTTGAGCACCTTGCTATGTGGTTGCTATGGTGTTCTGAGGGTTTTAGCACATTGCTATGTAGTTGCTATGGTGTTCTGAGGGTTTTAGCACATTGTTATGTAGTTGCTATGGTGTTCTGAGGGTTTTAGCACATTGCTATGTAGTTGCTATTGTGTTCTGAGGGTTTTAGCACATTGCTATGTGGTTGCTATGGTGTTCTGAGGGTTTTAGCACATTGCTATGTAGTTGCTATGGTGTTCTGAGGGTTTTAGCACATTGCTATGTAGTTGCTATGGATTTCTGAGGGTTTTAGCACATTGTTATGTAGTTGCTATGGTGTTCTGAGGGTTTTAGCACATTGCTATGTGGTTGCTATGGTGTTCTGAGGGTTTTAGCACATTGCTATGTAGTCGCTATGGATTTTTGAGGGTTTTAGCACATTGTTATGTGGTCGCTATGGTCTTCTGAGGGTTTTAGCACATTGTTATGTAGTCGCTATGGTATTCTGAGGGTTTTAGCACATTGCTATGTGGTCGCTAAGGTTTTCTGAGGGTTTTAGCACATTGTTATGTGGTTGCTATGGTGTTCTGAGGGTTTTAGCACATTGTTATGTAGTTGCTATGGTGTTCTGAATGTTTTAGCACATTGCTATGTAGTCGCTATGGATTTTTGAGGGTTTTAGCACATTGTTATGTGGTTGCTATGGTGTTCTGAGGGTTTTAGCACATTGTTATGTAGTTGCTATGGTGTTCTGAGGGTTTTAGCACATTGCTATGTAGTTGCTATGGTGTTCTGAGGGTTTTAGCACATTGTTATGTAGTTGCTATGGTGTTCTGAATGTTTTAGCACATTGCTATGTAGTCGCTATGGATTTTTGAGGGTTTTAGCACATTGTTATGTGGTCGCTATGGTCTTTTGAGGGTTTTAGCACATTGTTATGTGGTCGCTATGGTCTTTTGAGGGTTTTAGCACATTGTTATGTGGTCGCTATGGTGTTCTGAGGGTTTTAGCACATTGCTATGTAGTCGCTATGGTGTTCTGAGGGTTTTAGCACATTGTTATGTAGTCGCTATGGTATTCTGAGGGTTTTAGCACATTGCTATGTAGTCGCTATGGTGTTCTGAGGGTTTTAGCACATTGCTATGTAGTCGCTATGGTGTTCTGAGGGTTTTAGCGCATTATGTAGTTGATATGGTGTTCTGAGGGTTTGAGCACCTTGCTATGTGGTTTGCTAAGGTTTTCTGAGGGTTTTAGCACATTGTTATGTGGTTGCTATGGTTTTCTGAGGGTTTTAGCACATTGCTATGTGGTCGCTAAGGTTTTCTGAGGGTTTTAGCACATTGTTATGTGGTTGCTATGGTTTTCTGAGGGTTTTAGCACATTGTTATGTGGTTGCTATGGTGTTCTGAGGGTTTTAGCACATTGTTATGTAGTCGCTATGGTATTCTGAGGGTTTTAGCACATTGCTATGTAGTTGCTATGGTGTTCTGAGTGTTTTAGCACATTTTTACTGTAGTTGATTTTTTTTATTTTTTGGTGTTCTGAGGGTTTTAGCACATTGTTATGTAGTTGATATGGTGTTCTGAGGGTTTTAGCACATTGTTATGTAGTTGCTATGGTGTTCTGAGGGTTTTAGCACATTGTTATGTAGTTGCTATGGTGTTCTGAATGTTTTAGCACATTGCTATGTAGTCGCTATGGTGTTCTGAGGGTTTTAGCACATTGTTATGTAGTCGCTATGGTGTTCTGATCCAGGCGTTTAGCCATGGTATGTGGTCGGGTGGTTGCTATGGTGTTCTGAGGGTTTTAGCACATTGCTATGTAGTCGCTATGGTGTTCTGAGGGTTTTAGCACATTGTTATGTAGTCGCTATGGTATTCTGAGGGGTTTAGCACATTGCTATGTAGTCGCTATGGTCTTCTGAGGGTTTTAGCACATTGCTATGTAGTCGCTATGGATTTTTGAGGGTTTTAGCACATTGTTATGTGGTCGCTATGGTCTTCTGAGGGTTTTAGCACATTGTTATGTAGTCGCTATGGTATTCTGAGGGTTTTAGCACATTGCTATTCGGTTGCCGTGGTTTTCTGAGGGTTTTAGCACATTGCTATGTAGTCGCTATGGATTTTTGAGGGTTTTAGCACATTGTTATGTGGTCGCTATGGTGTTCTGAGGGTTTTAGCACATTGTTATGTAGTCGCTATGGTGTTCTGAGGGTTTTAACACATTGTTATGTAGTTGCTATGGTGTTCTGAATGTTTTAGCACATTGTTATGTAGTTGCTATGGTCTTCTGAGGGTTTTAGCACATTATGTAGTCGCTATGGTGTTCTGAGGGTTTTAGCACATTGCTATGTAGTCGCTATGGTATTCTGAGGGTTTTAGCACATTGCTATGTAGTCGCTATGGTATTCTGAGGGTTTTAGCACATTGCTATGTAGTCGCTATGGTGTTCTGAGGGTTTTAACACATTGTTATGTAGTTGCTATGGTGTTCTGAATGTTTTAGCACATTGCTATGTAGTCGCTATGGATTTTTGAGGGTTTTAGCACATTGTTATGTGGTCGCTATGGTCTTCTGAGGGTTTTAGCACATTGTTATGTGGTCGCTATGGTTTTCTGAGGGTTTTAGCACATTGCTATTCGGTTGCCGTGGTTTTCTGAGGGTTTTAACACCTTGCTATGTGTTTGCCGTGGTTTTCGGAGGGTTTTAGCACATTGCTATTCGGTTGCCGTGGTTTTCTGAGGGTTTTAGCACATTGCTATGTAGTTGCTATGGTGTTCTGAGGGTTTTAGCACATTGTTATGTGGTCGCTATGGTCTTCTGAGGGTTTTAGCACATTGTTATGTGGTCGCTATGGTCTTTTGAGGGTTTTAGCACATTGTTATGTGGTCGCTATGGTTTTCTGAGGGTTTTAGCACCTTGCTATGTAGTCGCTATGGTGTTCTGAGGGTTTTAACACATTGTTATGTGGTCGCTATGGTGTTCTGAGGGTTTTAACACATTGTTATGTGGTCGCTATGGTGTTCTGAGGGTTTTAACACATTGTTATGTGGTCGCTATGGTGTTCTGAGGGTTTTAACACATTGTTATGTGGTCGCTATGGTGTTCTGAGGGTTTTAACACATTGTTATGTGGTCGCTATGGTGTTCTGAGGGTTTTAGCACATTGTTATGTAGTTGCTATGGTGTTCTGAGGGTTTTAACACATTGTTATGTAGTTGCTATGGTGTTCTGAGGGTTTTAGCACATTGCTATGTAGTCGCTATGGATTTTTGAGGGTTTTAGCACATTGTTATGTGGTCGCTATGGTCTTCTGAGGGTTTTAGCACATTGAAGGTCGTGCCAAGTGGAACCGGAGCAAGAGGAGCGAGCCAGAGGAGTTGTAGGAAGCCACGATCCGACAAACGAGAGTGGAGCAGCGGCTAGTTCTCGAATCGTGAAACAGACAGAGAGCCTGTGTGCTGCACCCGGGAGGTACACTAGCGCACGGCCCCCGGAGGGTCCAGGGAGGCTATGGACACGGCACGTGTGACTGCGACCTGACCATAACAGAGAACACACTGTGTTAACGGAGACACGCTTGAGCGGGGACAGAGTGCGCGAGTAGGCAGGAGATCGAGTGCGGTCAGCGAGTGTGAGATACCAGCTCCGCTTTCTCAACAGCAAAGCCTCAGCAAAGTGTAGGACACAGGCCGAGAATACTGGCGCATCTTTCACAGAACTTGGTACAAAGAATGTGTATCCTCTTCAGTGTAAATCGGTGGGATTGTTTTTGTTCGTTTCTTTATCGGTAAAGTAACAGCCCAACAGTTGAATATTTATTTAGTGATCTGAACAAACCCTTATGCTTAACTTACCAATGAGCAGCAGAATAAACCGAGTAATCGAGAAATGCTCCACAACCAGTCGTATTATCTCTTGCAGATGCCTGCGCTAACTGTTAAACAGTGTTGCACACTGTGCTGGCATTAGCACTGTAACAGATCAACATCAGGTGCGTAACGGCCAAAAAACCCTGCAGTGATGCGGGAATCCAGCAGAGCTCTGGGAGCGGGGAGGGTCTGGAGCTCTCGAGGAGTTTGAGAGATAACAGTTTTCATTTGGTTCAGTATTTAATAACTCTGAGAATGAAGAGAGCTGCTCTCAATGAGATCCAGATGATCGTACCACACACGCTGACCTGGCAACCACTCACCGCCACATCTGGATGCCTGACGTCCCTCCACCTCGCCGTCTTCTATAACGCTCATCAGATTATGAAGAACCACATTTTAAATTTTCAGGAAAAAATGTCAGTGATGTTTGTCCAACACTCACTCACCAGTGTGTACTGTACTGGGTGGTTGCTATGGTATTCTGTGTTGTTACTAGGTGTTTGCAGGGGTGTTCTGGGTGGTTTCTAATCTGTTGCTAAGTGGTTGCTTGGGTGTTCTAAGTGTTTACACCTGTTCCTAAGCAGTTGCTAGGGTATTCTGATGGTTGCTAGACTGTTGCTTGGTGGTTGCTATGGTATTCTGTATTGTTACTAGGTGGTTGCTAGGGTGTTCTGGATGCTGGATGGTTGCTAGGGTGTTCTAGGTGGTTACTAGGGTGTTGCTATGCAGTTGCTAAGGTATTCTGATGGTGACCTAGATGTTTCTCAGTGGTTGCTATCGTATTCTGTGTTGTTCACAAGTGGTTGCAAGGGTGTTCTGGATGGTTGCTAGGCTCTCACTAGGTGGTTGCCTGAGTGCTCTGAGTGTTTACAGTTGTTGCTAAGCAGTTGCTAGGGTATTCTGATTGTTGCTAGGTGGTTTTTAGGATGTTCTGAGTGTTTACACTCGTTGCTAAGCAGTTGTTAGGGAATTATGATGGTTACTAGGCTGTTGCTCAGTGGTTGCTATGGTTTTCTGTGTTGTTACTAGGTGGTTGGTAGGGTGTTCTGAGTGTTTCCACACGTTGCTAAGCAGTTGCTAGGGTATTCTTATGGCTGCTAAGCTTTTGCTTGATGGTTGATATGTTATTCTGGGTTATTAGTAGGTGGTTGCTTGGCTATTGCTAGGTGGTTGCGATGGTATTCTGTGTTGTTACTAAGTGGTTGCTAGGGTGTTCTGAGTGATTACACCCGTTGCTAAGCAGTTGCTTGGGTATTTGGGATATTGCTAGGCTGTTGCTCAGTGGTTGCTATGGTATTTTGGGTTATTACTGGGTGGTTGCGAGGGTGTTTTGGATGGTTGCTAGGCTGTTGGTAGGGTGCTCTGAGTGTTTACACCCGTTGCTAAGCAGTTACTAGGGTATTCTGATGGTTGCTAAGCTATTGCGCGATGGTTGATATGTTATTCTGGGTTATTACTAGGTGGTTGCTTGGCTATTGCTAGGTGTTTGCTATGGTAATCTGTGTTGTTACTAAGTGGTTGCTAGGGTGTTCTGAGTGTTTACACCTGTTGCTAAGCAGTTGCTTGGGTATCTGGGATATTGCTAGGCTGTTGCTTAGTGGTTGCTATGGTATTCTGGGTTATTACTGGGTGGCTGCCAGGGTGTTCTAGATGGTTGCTAGGTGGTTGTTAGGGTGTTCTGAGTTTTCACACCCATTGCTAAGCAGTTACTAGGGTATTTTGATGGTTGCTAGGCTGTTGCCTGGTGGTTGCTATGGTATTTTAAGTTGTTACTAGGTGGTTGCTAAGGTGTTCTTGATGGTTGCTAGGCTTCATATATAAAACGTACACCTGTGTTTTATAAATAATAATAATAATAGTTAATACAAATGAACATTTACCTGCTAGCGCCAGCAGCAGCTCGCCCAGACTCTGCTGGTATAAATCAAGCGTGTCATAGTCGTCCGCGCCGCTCTCCTCCTGCACACATCGCAACTCCATCACCCATCATGCAACACTGCAGCTCACATGACGCATATGCAAATGAGCCATCATAACCGTTACCTGGGCAACAGCAGTGGACGCCACTTCCAGGGCAGCCAGTAAACGCGGCTGATCGCTGGACATTTCTGTGAACAACGAAACACTTGAATGTCAAACCAGGAGTTAGATATTAGAAATCAGTAATGCAGTACTGCCTACCTATTAATATGTTCCTGGTTGATTTTGCCTTCTCAAAAGTGATCTTGTTGTCCGATCTGACCAGCGCTTTGAGCTCCTCGGCACGAGAAACATACTGATTCACCTGAAAGAAAACAAATGAAGAGTCACATCTCTTGTTCTCATTCATTGGATTAGTGTTATGAACTATCTTTATAATGGCTTCTTTTTCATTAAAGAGCCTCAGTTCCCACAGGTTTGGAATGCTATGATGGTGAGTAAATGATTTTATTTACCTTTTGTCTCAGTGCTTCCTTCCTCTGTCTGTCCGTCTCATCTGAAAGTGCAGAGACGGAAATGATGAGAGTGAAGCGGAGCCCTGCGGACTCGTGTAACACAGAGAGACTGAGGCGTTAGTGTCTTACAGTGAATGGCAGGAACGAAGTGTTCGAGTGCACTACAGTAGAGAGATAACGCAGCCGATCGCTCTCCATCCTGGTCCTTCTGCACCGCCTGCAACACCAGCGCTTTCTAGAAGACAAATACAGTTCACACACGGCAAAACATGACTTTCTTACTTAGTATTTTTGTCTTGTTTTCCAGTACAAATATCTAAACATTCGTAAATCAAAGTACATTCAAAATGAAGTGAGTTTAAGCTTAACAGTTTCTTTTGAATTGTTAATGGTCTGATCTCGAGAAGGATACTGATTCTAGCGTTTAAGCTTAAACTCACTTGCTTTGTGATTACATTTTTTTAGAAAACAAGACTTAATATGCTTCTCAAGTATTTGTTTCTTGATTCAAGTAATTTGAGATATTTTTATGATTGGAAAACAATTATTTTTGTAGTGTATATCTGATGTTTGTCATAATTACACACGCATTTAGAGAAAAGTGCACACTTCAACAAATGGCTGGGTAAAAATAAAGATACATTTGTTCAATATACAAAAGTGTTATTATAAAGCGGAGAGTTCCGGTGCTTGATTCTGATTGGCTGAGCCGCGTCGAAGCTGTTGTAAATGACGCTTACAAAGTAACACACACCTTTGTTTAAGTTTGTGTGTTGCTCGGCAACCACTTTATTGCAACCACAACTGTTTCTGAGGAGCTACATTGTTTGGTGGAAGAATACTGTGTTTATTAATATCATTACACTTTATTTGCTCTGTTTTATTTTGTGAAACCTTACTACGTATATGGAGTAACCGTTTTATAAAAGCAGTAACCCCCGTGAAGCCGTGGTTTACAGTGAATTTACCTAACAACGCCCCTTAGCCGTTATAAATTCACTGTAAACCACGGCTTCACGGGGCGCATTGCTTTAGTGTGAGTTCATCTGCGCTGCTCTGTCGCACTCACGGCCTTCCCGAGGCTCTCGGCGCTGGGCATGTGCTCCAGATCCACGAAGGGATGCAGGAAGAACTCGTCAAACGTGATGCGGCTCTCTGGGTCTCGCTCCAGCAGCCGCAGCAGCAGATCTCGACAGTCACGAGAAACTCGCGCTCCGGGCGGCAGCTAAACACACACAGAGCAGATCACGGCAATGTCTGATACAACCACGTCATCTAGTGGTGCAGAGAGAATGCAGGTGTACCTTAATATGAGAGAAATGTAGCACTGCATCAGTGTCTCAACAATGGATGCTCTGCAGTGAATGGGTGCCGTCAGAATGAGAGTCCAAAAGCTGATAAAAAACATACAAATGATAATCTCATCCAGCAACTTCCAGTCCATCAGTTAAAACATCTGGAGAAGACAAAAGAGGCGACACATCCAGTCATTTAAGACGCTTTTACTCAAATACAACTAGAGTCCCTAATCATAAAAAGCCTCCTCCAGTTGAAAAAAGTGCATCTGCTGTTGTCTCTCGCATCAAAGTCCAGCCACATATTAGTTTTGGCTGTTTAAACGCTGCTTTGATCTGTGCAGATTTACTCTCCTGCTTCACACTCAGATAACACTTTTTCCTGGAGGAAAGGTTTAATTATGGCATTATGTGGACTCTTGTATTGGAGGTAAAAAGTCGTGCTTAAGGATGGATGTGTCTCAGTTGTGTCTTCTCCAGATGTTAACTGATGGACTGGAGTGCTGTGGATTATTGTGAGGTTTTTATCAACTGTTTGGAATTGTCTCACATTTTACGGCAACCCTTCATTCTGTCCATTGGTAGAGAGATGTGATGCATATGTGCTACTTGAGCTCCAAATCTGATGAAGAAACAAACTCATCTACTTTTTGGATGGCCTGAGGGTGAGTAAATATTAAGCAAATTTTCACTTTTTGGTGAACTATTCCTTTAAACAAAACATTAGATTTTGTAACATTTAATAATTTTGTCCAATGAAAATACCATTGATTTTTATAACAAAACTCCATTGTGTAGCAGTGTGAACACAAGTGAGTCATTAATTCTCACCTCGATGGGTTTCTCACTGCGGATCTTCTCTTCTAGTTCAGCGAATGAGCGAGAGGCGAAGGGAGCTCGTCCAAATAAAGCTTCTGCCCTCAAAAAGACACACAAACAGCCGGTCAAAACTTTGGAATAATAATAATTTATAAGTGTTTTTGAAAGAAGTCGCTTTGCTAAAACTAAGACGCAAGTATTCAGATAAAAAAATACTAAAAAAATTGTAAAATATTATTGCATTTGAAAACAGCTTTTTCTATGTGAATATATGTTAAACTGTATGTTATTTCTGTGATGCGCAGCTGTATATTCAGCATCATTACTCCAGTCTTCAGGTCCAGGATCTTCAGAACAGCAGTTATGAATATGCCTGCTCTGACTGCCCTCGACGAAGACAACAATTTCTGCTGATCTCAAATGTGACAAACAGTCGTGCTGCCTGAAATCGTGTGCAAGACTGTCACAAATTAAGAATATTTTGAAGAACGTGTTGGCGTTAACACATCACTTGGACCATTTTGTATTATGTGGACCACAAAAACCCTAGAAGGAACACCCCCAAAAATACCACACAGCCCCGTTTACGAACATACATGAGGGTGGAAATGATGAATTATTTCTTTTAATCTAGAGGTATTAGTGGGTCTCACCGTTAATAAGATGACACCGACGGACCATCAGGATTCCATCTCACCGACGCGTTCATAATGCCGTCTGCACATCCACGTCCTCTCATGGAGCCAGGTGAGAGAGTGAATAGAGCCTCTAAGAGCCTGCTGCTCGTCCCCATGGTCTGTACTGCGCAAAACCAAATTCTATCACACAAACAACTCCATTATCACATTATTATGAGATGATGACGAGGAAAATCACATCAGACTCGTTCACCAACACATATACATCGGTGAACAAACGAGCTCCTACGAAAACATTGAGAATAAATAAGTTCTCATAATATACATTAAATTAAGGTCTAAATCAGAGCAGAAAGTCTTTAAAAATGTTGCGCACGTGATTTTTGTTACATTTCCCCTGTGTCTGTGTGTGTGTGTGGGGGGGGGGGGGGGGAGTGTGTGGGGTGTGTGTGTGTGTGTGATGTGGTGAGTGTGTGTGTGGTGTTGTTGGGTTGTGTGGGTGGAGACCCTAAAATAAAGTGTTACACAACTATTGTCCTGGGAATGGAAACCTGTTTTGCCCTTTGAATTACTAGTAGATTGTCTACATTTAACCATAAACTCACTTCATTTTGATCAATATTTCAGAAAACAAGACTTAATATCTTATGAAACAATACTATTCAGAAAATGCGTTCATTTGAATACAGGACATTAGAGCTAATTTTTACAGTCTTTTCTTCAAGTGTAGCACTAGTGCTGATAGTGATGTGCTGAAACCTGAAAGTTCAGATTCGTCCTGCAGTGTTCGAATGATTCCCCAAATCACGCGTGTTGTGAAGTGTCACCTGCGAGCTTCAGCACGTTTCCACTCAGCAGGATGTTCTGCGGTTTGAGGTCCAGATGAGAGATGTTCTTCTCATGGAGAAACTGAAGAGCGCATGCTGAAACACACACATTTCATCAGTATAGATCCTGTGGTGTGTGTGCGTGCATGCCAGTGTGTGAGAGAGAGAGTGTTGGTGACCGTTGCAGTTTGTGTGGGTTGGTGTTTGTGGTGTATGGTTGGTCGTGTGAGTTGTCTGTGTGTGTGTGTGTTGGTTTGTGCTGGAAGTGTAATGAGAGAGAGCGTGGTGTGACTGGTGTGGTCGTGAGAGCGAGAGTGTGTGTTGTCGTGTTGGTCTGTGCCGTGGTGCGCGAGCGTGTGTGTGTGTGCGAGTGTACGATGAGAGAAGAGGATGTGTGTGGTGTCTGTGTGTTGTGAGAGACAGGTGTGGGTCTGTGGGTGTGGTGAGAAGGAGAGAGGAGAGCGTGTGTGTGTGTGTGTGTGATGTGTGTGTGATGTGTGTGTGTGATGTGTGTGTTGTCTGTGTGTGTGTGTGTGTGTGTGTGATTGTGTGTGTGATTGTAATGAGAGTGTGTGTGTGTGTGTGTGAGTGTATGTGTGTGTGTGTGTGTGTGCTGTGTTTGTGTGTGTGTGCTGTGTGTGTGTGTCTGTGTGTGAGCGTGTGTGTGTCTGAGTGCGAGTGTGGGTTTGTGAGGGTGGGTGTGTGTGTGTGCAGAGTCTGGTTGTGTCCTGTACCGATCGCTGTATGGCGACAGCGTAACGAGTCGACACTTTCCGGAAGAATCCAGAAATCTGCGATACAAACGTGGAACAGATCTCCTCTGAACAACATTTCCAGACCAGATAGATTTATCACTGTCCCACTGAAGACAGACGAGGAAGGCGGGGTAAGATGAAGCCACGACATCGTTGAATTTTACATTTCTATTTTTTATGAAGAACATTTGTGAGATTTAGTCAGTCGAAACAGTTTTGAGGTTAATTGATCTAACTGTGTGTCTCTGGAAAATAGCGACCTATGACATTATGTATTATGTTAAAAATAAAAGTTTTTAGTGACTACTTGTTAATGAGGGATTTGTGGACACATCAATGTTTTTAGATTTGTGGAATACAAATTGTAGTTTGTATTTTGGTCCTGTAAAATAGTAAAAATGATCAAATTTAGGCATTGGGCTAAAGGGCCAGCCGACTTAGCATAGTTATTCTTTTTAATGTTGTAAGCTACTTTTTTTTAAAGTAATGGTTGTTATGAATTTAATATTTCCTTAAATTAGATGTACATCCTTAGGACATTCTTTGCATTTAATTTAAAACTTATAGGATAATTGAGTGTTGAACTCATAAAGCTTTTCATTCACAGTTTTGCTATTATGACATATCTTCAATTAAAAATGTAAATATTCACATGCCTGTATATAAGCCTAAGTATATAATTCTACCTTTCAGATTCTGCTTTGTTTGTCATTGGTTATTCAATTATTCAACTAAATTGTCAAAGTAAAATTTTAAATAGAACACCTGATTTCGTATTTTACATGAATGATACTTTAGAAAGTATATAAATATTTAAAAAGAATTATATCAAAAGTCATTTATACATTCTGTAAAAAATTTACCTGAGGGGGGCTTCTTGCCCCTCTTTAATATGGACATTTGGTGCTTGCTAAAGTTTATTTCTATAATACCTCAACATTGGTCGACCCTTTTGCATACTTCATCCCACACATGGTAAAACTATATAAATCACGATCAATTTAAAAGTATTAATGCACATTGTTCATAAAAGGCAAGACGGTGAATCTGTATTTTGTGTTTGTAACTGGAAGTCTTTGAGCTTGCCTATTGTGAGGTAATGCGGACTGTTTTCAGGGGATATCTAATCTCTGTAAGCAGGTTATCCATTGAGCCTTTAATCTCAGACTTTTCTTACCTGACCACCTTCACAGCCACGCCTCCTCCTGTGCCCATTGTCACCGTCTGAAAACAAACCAAATCACATCTGTCAATCCAAAACCTGCAACATGATATACCACCATGTGGTTTCACAACACTGGTCCTTGAGGCCACCCCCAAACACCGTTTTGCATGTCGCCTTAGTTCAAACTCCACAGATTCAGTACAACAGTCAGATTCATTAGTAGCAGACTCCCATGACTGAGCTGGAAGTGTCAGCGAAGGAGACATGCCAACACGTGTTGGGGTCGGCCTCAAGGACCATGGGTTGCGGATCACACACTGGTCCATCCTCCATTAGTACAGTCGACTCCCCCAGCCTCTGAAGTGAGTGCTCAGAGCATGGTCGACCTGCAAACCGTGTTGCGCCTGGGGTGCCTCAAGGACCAGTGTTGGGAACCACTGGTCATCATCTCATTAGTAGAGACTCCAAGACCTGAAACTTGGTCGCCACTACCGTCAAGTGTGTCAGAGAAAGGAGACATACAAAACGTGTTGGGGTTCCTCAAGGACCAGTGTTGGGAACCACTGGTCATCATCTCATTAGTAGAGACTCCCAAGACCTGAAGCTGGAGTGTCAGAGAAAGGAGACATACAAAACGTGTTGGGGTTCCTCAAGGACCAGCCTGTGGTAACACATGTGTCATAATATCATTAGTAGAGCTACCAAGCATGAAGCGGAGTGTAGAGAAAGGAGGACAAGCAACCAACGTGTTGGGGTGCCTCAAGGCCAGTGTGGGAACCACCCTGGTGTCATCCTCTCATTAGTAGAGCACTCCCACAGACCTGAAGAGGTGCGCCCGTGTCAGAGAAAGGAGCCATACAAAACGTTTTGTTGGGGTGACTCAAGGACCAGTGTTAGGGAACAACTGGTACATCATATCTTCGTAGAGATCTCCCAAGACATGACGCTGGCAGTGTCAGAGTAAAGGAGACATACACCAACGTGTTGGGGTGCCTCCAAGGACAGTGTTGGTGAACACTGGTCATCAATCTCATTAGTAGAGGCTACCAAGCCATGTAGATGGAGTGTCAGGCGACAGGAGACATGCAAAACGTGTGGGGTGCCTCAAGGACCATGTGTTGGGAACCACCCGAGTCATCATCTCATTAGTAGAGACTCCCAATCCCCTGAAGCGGGAGTGTCAGGAAAAGGAGACAGACAACACGTGTTGGGGTTCCTCAAGGACCGTGTTGGGAACCAGTGGTACTATGCGCCTTAGTAGAGCCTCCCAAGATCCTGAAGCATGGGATAGTGTCAGAGAAAGGCGACCAAACCCAATCTCGTGTTGGGGGCCGTTACAAGGACCAGTGTTGGGAACCACTGGTCATCATCTCATTAGTAGAGACTCCAAGACCTGAAATTGGAGTGTCAGAGAAAGGAGACATACAAAACGTGTTGGGGTGCCTCAAGGACCAGTGTTGGGAACCACTGAGCTACACAACCACCACTCAATGGAAGAAGAAAACATTCAAATAAATAACACACAAGCAGTCAATTAAAACAGTAAAGTAGTAGACGAACAAGAAAGTAAATAATCAATCAATCAACATAATATGCTTCTGGCTATTCGTCAATAATCAGAGATAAACAATCACTCGCCTTTCTGAAAGCTTTATAAACTGTCGCATATGTGCCGCTTCCCAGTTTCTCGGTGAGAATAAAGTCTTTGAGCTTCGGCGGAGCGAAACCCGCAGCCATTCCGAACCCAACATCAATCAATCAATCGATAATCGATCATATTTACAGCATAATCACGAGCACAGCGCTTTCTCCTGCCCTGACCAGAGCCATTCAAGCGTGCGATTCAACCACGGCCTGCTTACTTTATCAATGACAGTCGTATATTACTTGTTTCATGATCATATAATATTATACATTTCATAAACGTGTTTGCATACGAAGCGCTGCGGTCTGTTTACTTCCGCGCACTGACGTCACCTGCCGGCCGGATCGGGTACTGCAACTCCATTTACTTTACTTTACCTTTATGCATTTAGCAGACGCTTTGCTCATCCACACAAGGCGACTTACGTTTGCATTCTAGAGCCTAATCCATTTTTTTTGTTACACAGTATGTGAAAATTGGGGCCAAAATGAATTAATAAGCGTGATGTGGATTCACTCGTGCACGTATACACAAAATAAAATGAACCTCCATGCGTTTTAGGCTCTGTGTTTGCACTATTGCGTTTGCGTAAACGTTTACAGCTTTGGGCACGTGTTTGACGCGGTCTGTGTTTCTTCACTAGGAGGAGAAATGACTGCACGGGTCACGTCTGTTATGTAAATATATGGAACGCGTTAGAACGGACAAGCGGTCTTTCCCGATAGAAGTGAGAAAACTGTGGCAGGGGCCCGTTTTTGCTCTGCTGAGGTGGGCCACTGGGTTTGGCAAAATTATTATGTGACCTAAATTTATTTTTTATCTTTCACTGTGTTTTAAGATGAATGACTAGTAAGTCTCATTCTATCATTATCTAGGTGTCAATTATTGTTTTGTTACTTTATGTGTCAGTTATATTTGATAGTGTAGACTTTTTATTTAATCATTATGTATTTTTCTCGTTAATGTGCTACTATTATTATTTTTTTTAGCCTCTTTAGACTCTCGGCGGCTCGACACCACAGGTACATACATCAGCTAACCAGCTCGACCTCATCTTTACACGCAATTAGAAGAACAGGCTGAAAAGCCTGTATAAATAATCACCACGCATATCAAAGGAGGACGCGTCTGTACGGGCCCCCCGCAAGCGACTCCTGCAGGAACCTCACCCGGATCTATATTTCCCGGTCACATTCAGCGCCTGTTCTCGGTTCGGGTGCCAGGGTCAAGCTGTGTGAGCTGGATGATGGCGGAGCGCTGGGCTGTCACGTTTGTTCCCGCTCAGGTACAGGAGAGCAGATCGTAGGCTGTTGAGTCGTGAGATCATCCTGCTGCGGTGACGGATCCCGACCGGCGGGTTCGACTTCAGCACCCGGAGCCAGCGGCCCGGAGCCCCGGCCAGCGCTGCGCGCCTTTCCCGAAGACTAACGAATGAAGTCTTCCATCGTACAACCGGCTGATGCCACCTCCGCGGAGCCTCCGAGCCGCGAGGCACGCTGGTATGGGAGCCCCACAGTCACACAACTAGAACCAAGAACCAAGAGGTCCAAGCACACCGAAAGAGTCCAGAGCAAGCCTGAAGAACCAACGGAGAAGAACCCGTCCAAAGGTCTATTATCTATCTATATCTATCTGTCTAATACTGTCTATTCTGTTATCGGACTCATGTCCCGTCTTCTGTCTGTCTATCTGGCTGCATTTTTATCTACTATCTAGTCTTATTCTTCTAACAACCTTTTAGTAAAAGCAATGTAGTAAATTGAGAATATCGGAAACATCAAGGTTTTATGACATAAGACTTTCCAGCAAAAAATAATAAAAAATTGTTTTTGCTTTGTTCCACCTCTTGTAAGTAAGTTGCTTTGGTAACAATAGCAGCTCTGTAAATGAGTAAATGTATATCCATTCCGCCAACTTAGAAAAAAATATGACAATAAGCATGAATGTGTTAATTAATACACAAATGCCAATATTTTGATTTGAATGTTGAATGTGTTGTTCTTGTTGTGTTTTCAGCAGAATGATGGCTCCGTCTCGATACAGGCCATAAGATGGTCAAGAGGAAAAACAAGAAGGAGAAAGTGAAGGGCAGTAGGCTGCACTAACACACACAACACACACACACACAACAATATATAAACAACACACGTGGTCAAGTGTGATTGCTGTGTATATTGCTTTTTATTCGCATCTTCATGGCATTTAACCAGATCGCGCTTCTCCGAGCTCCTTAGCTAGACCGCGATTTGCCCTCCTTATACTGACCCCGACATCGACCTCCACCCCACTCTTCTCTCTCTGTTCTCATTGCATCCGGAGCAGCTGAACCCTGTGGCTGCATTCGTCATCGGTAGTTTACAACGCTATATGAGTGACGCTGGCGACGGACCTCTGGAAGAAGGAGAGTCGATGCTCTTCTGGCGGAATCACTTCAAACATGGGGCGGCCCCTGCGCGTCCACTCCATCAGGCGTCCAGCATTGCCTGTAATGGACAGGACGTCTGAAGGCACAGCGGGTCACAGCAGCTCCGTATCAGCTGGCCTGCATCCATGGTAAGAGAATAGTTCCATCCATCATGTCATGTGCACATACGAAAAAGAAACTGACCTAAATATGACCCTAAGATGATGCATTTGAGGACGCTCTATTGACCAATTATTTCCTATGAAATAGGGCTCCCAATTGGTCCAAATTAGTGTTGTTCAGAATGAGATATTCGTATAAGTATCAATATTCTTGAAGGAGTTGGTATTTTAGGCTCCTCCTCGGGTTCATTCAATCGACCACCCAAAACTTGCGTGTCCACATGATCTCAGAAATGGGGGATGCAATATTGCGACGGGATTTTTGACTATCTCGAATGGTTTGAGTGGGCAAGGCGACAAAATTATGCGAGAAATGTGAACAAGAACGTGTTCTATAAACTTTTGCACCCAATTGATCTAATTTTTACTCAAACTTCAGAAACTGCTATGAGGTCGATCACCTAGAGCGATATTACTGAGTCAACGTAACTCTTTATAGCGCCAGCAAATGGCAGCATGAAGTGTAGCTCTTTAAAAAATGCTTTGAAATTCATTGCTTATTACCGATTTGCTTCAAACTTGTATCAGTAATAAGTGAAAATGCTGAGATGTATAAACTGCCGAAGAGCATTCTTGAGATCTTCATACGTTGCCCATGGCAACGTGTCCAACTTGATATCTTACACAGGTGGTTTTTAATGGCACTTAGCATGATTTAAGGAATTTCATAAATCGTACACACACATCATTATTCATGATAGTAGACACCCATGGGTGGACACATACGATCTCGCTCCCTCTAAAATTGCAATTAGCTCATAAAACTGTTACACACGAATATGATCACCTCACGGTTACCATTAAATTACTATTAAATAACGGTGGCAGATCTTCGGCTTACTCCACCGTCTGACTCAGGGCGTTCCTTTTTCAATCCGCGGACCGCGATAGAAACAGAGGACAAGGTGTGTGTTTATCAAAGATTGCATCTGTGCAGTTCTTTGTCATAAAAACAGTTTACACAACATCATGGGGGAGCAAAGTAAAGCGGTTCCCCATTCGACGGAGCCGAGTGTCACGTGGTTCACCCCTATAACAACACAAACGGTTTCCGCGCGGAACTGAAGCCAGCTGAAAAGGGGACTTTCAATTATACTACAAATCCAATGCATGCGGGCAAAGAGCGTTTGCATCACTTGAGCTAAGGACCCCAGCGGGTTGGACCGGTAATTGCATACAGTAACATTGTGTTGTACAGTAAAAACGGTTTGTGGGTGTGAGATCAGAAGACTTGACTTGGGCTTATATTCAGTATCAAAATGTTATACCTATCTATGCAAATTATATAGGGGAATACTGCAAAAGTTTAGTATACCGACCCTATTAATCAAACATTTTTTTTAGTTATATTATATAATTATAAATATTAATTGACAAATAATAGATATATTATTTTTTATATTAGTAGGTTAGATTATTATTACCCTCATTGGGGGCTGAGCCCCCCTTAAATGAAAATCCTAGAATCGCCCCTGGTTAGACACTGGCAAAAGCTCATAAATGGACGTGGAGCAGGTGCTCTATAGGGCCACCTTTTGACAAAAGTGGGGGGTTACTTTTTCCTACAGACACCAAACTCAGTACATATATTGTTTTCATCAAGCCGGACAACTTTCTAATATACAGTCATTAGCTACGACCAACAGGAAGTCAGCTATTTTGGTTTGAATGTGGATTTTTGGAAAATTCAGGCTGTGCATTATTGCATACTCCTCCTAGGAGAATCATGCAGTTCACACCAAACTTGGTGCCAACATGATGCCAAGATACTGAAGATGCTAAATTGTGAACGGATTTTGGATATCTTGAACGGTGTTGCCATGGTGATTTATTAAAGTAACAGTAAAAAAGATAACAGTAATTTTCTTATATATTTAAAGTGCATTATCCAAACTCTTAAAAAAAAGATCACACATGGCAAACAAGTTATCCTGAGTAAACATGCTTAGTTTCATAAATTTAAAATGCTCAGGGGCCAACAAAAAATGTAAAACTATCAAACATTTCAGCTGACAGATGAAGGCTGTAATACTAAGGTTGTCCACCAGATGAAGTCATAGGATAAGAAATCTTTTAAGACTACACCTTTACTACTCAAGTTTGCATTAGTTAGATTGACAAATAAATACATAAAATAAGTTGATGTGTATTGTACTGGTAATATAGTTTTATATAATTATTTCACAAATGCTTATAGATCATTAAAATGGATGGGGTAATGCAGAGCACCCAAATCAACGAGTATGGGACACCATCACTGGGCTACAGTCACCGTCAACATACTACACTACGCATCAATATATTCTCCCTTTGTTTCACTATTCATTATTCTACTTTGGACTTTTTTATTTTTGGTTATTTATTGAAGCAAGGAACGTTTTTATGCTTTAATAGTTAGTTAACTATAATAAATAATAAGTATATAGATAAATGTTATTTAATTTGCTTAGCTCTATCGATCTGTCACTATTTTAGTAGTTTCATATTACCATTTGGCAAGCTGGTTTTATCAAAGCGCGACAGACATTGAATAAGGATCAGTACATGCAATCTCTGGGAATCGAACCCATGACTTTGACTTTGCTATTGCCATACTCTAATGTTTTGCAACACAAGCCTTACTGTTTTTTTTTAACCATTTTGTGGAAAGGGTGGATCATAAAAAAAAAAAATAAATAAACAAAAAAAAATAAAAAACAAATAAAAAAAAAAAAAAAAAAAACATAAAGAAAAAAAAAGTCAGAAAAAAAAAAAAAAAAAAGGTCCGTTACACATCGTTCTATCTCTTAACACTTACAGTCTTACAAATGCCTTGAAGTGTTTGTGCCTTATGTCAGTGGTGTTGATGTTGTTTTGTTTGTGTGTGTGTGTGTAGTCAGGCTCTGGCGGACAGCTGTGTGATCGCGCGTGTGAACGTGTAGAGCTGACGGGATCTGGACAATTCCTTTCGACCGATCCGCTGGAGCCGACGCAGTCTGGACGCTGTGCGCTCTCGCACCACGACGAGAACGCGCAGGCCGCTTCGGTTATCAACACATCCATACTTGCTGCTGAAGGTATATCTGATGTACATGAAAGATGTTGTTGTGTGTCTCAGGTTTACTGGCACTCCAGCGCTCACATCCTCGGCGAGGCCATGGAGCAGTTCTACGGCGGATGCCTGTGCTACGGGCCGCCCATCGAGAACGGCTTCTACTACGACATGTTCCTGGACGGACAGAAGTGAGTGGAGGTGTTCGACATCCGTCTGATCTGAGCAGAGCTTCTGTAGCTCAGCGTATCTGCTGTTTGTTCACAGAGGAGTGTCCAGCACAGAGTTTGGAGATCTGGAGAACATCTGCAGGAGCATCATGAAGGACAAGCAGCCCTTTGAGAGACTGGAGATCAGTAAGGAGACGCTGCTTGAGATGTTTAAGGTGAGGAATCGCTCCGTTTGCTTTAATAGTTACTTCATCACATCAACAGTCTTCACTACAACCCGCCAAGATAAAAGCTTGGTTTAAATTGAAGAAATTATTACAGAAATATATTACTGTTGTACAGTAAACTGTACTTCTCAAAGTAATAATAATAAATTTATTAAAAATCATTTATATAGGAAAATATCACAATTCTTCGTTCTTGTCTGTATTTAAAAAGTACTTTTTTGTTATTCAAAGCATTTTCTAACCCTAACCCTAAATAAAACAAAGTCCTTCTACTTAAAAATCACACATTTATTTCAGTGTGTTTCTTTGTAATTAATTGTGCAATTTACTAGAAATTTCTGAGTGAAAATAGTTCTACACTAGAACTGTTACTTTTTCATTTGATTACCACCGTGTTTGATAATTTTGTATTAAATCATAAAACAAAGAATGTAGCAATTTCTCATTTCATATGGGACCAATATTGATAACTTAATAAAGTATTAAAATTTAAATAAAAACAGCTACTTATTAATTCTCTTGATTTGATAGCTTTTTGGTTATTAAAATTTAATAAACCATAAAATGGAAGATTTGCATGTGTAATGTAATAATTTGCAAAAAAAATCAAACACATTTCATAGGGACCTATTATTGTTACAATTTTAATAAATTATTTAAAAAACATAATTAATTTTACAAATTTTATCAATTCTATTGATTAGATATGCTTTTTGGTTAATTGAACCATTAAAACAGAATCCAGAAAAAAAAAAAAAAAAAATCAAAGTAATTTGGGGAAAGATAAAGAAAATTTCTAGGGACCTGATTTGTTACAATTTTAAATAATTTATTAACAATTAAATGTAATTAAACCATTAAAACAAAAAACATATAATTTGGGAAAAAATGAAATGCAAACCGTACATTTACAACCATTTTTTTTATGATGTTCTTGTTCGAAAAACCATATTTAAGATTGCATATGAATATGGTATTTATTTAGTACCATATTATATATCACGTTAAATCATAGTACCACGGTATTGTCATCTGATCAACCTGGTCGCAGTGTTTTTCTATGGACGCTGAGAAAATGAAATGAAAACATTTGCTTTTATTTTTCTAGTACAACAAGTTCAAGTGTCGGATCCTGAATGAGAAGGTTTCCACTCCCACCACCACCGTCTACAGGTAACGCAGGACGTCTGCTTTCTCCGTACGGATGCTATAAAGCCTCTTTCCGTCATGAATTCATATTCTTCCTCTGGTAGATGCGGCCCGTTGATCGATCTGTGCCGCGGGCCACATGTACGACACACCGGCAAAATCAAAGCGCTCAAGATCTATAAGGTACTCCGACACCTTTAGATCACTCTTACAGGTTTTGATATGATCTTAAACAGCGCTTATACTTCTGTTTTTATCAGCACTAGCACGTTGGTCTTGATTGATGTAAAATAAATGGGTCAAAGACAGTGATTTTATGTCCATAGACCTATTAAAGCACATTAGATGTGAGTAAAGTGTCTACTTTTAAGGTTTCAAATGCGTTTTTGGAGAATAAAATGTTACAATTTGGTTTAAATAATGTTACATTGTCATTGAGTATAACACAATATTTATGTAAAAATTCAAAAGCCATGCTTAATCTGACGTGTACATATTAAAATATCTAAAATAATAAGTGATCATACTAAATATTATTATGTTTTAACATGACGTAAAAACCTTCTCCTGACAAAACGCGCGCAAACCTCGAGGATAGTGGCACATTTCTTCTAAAAAATGCTAAATTATGATCTAAAGTGTTTATGGCGGTGAAAGTAATTAGTCTTTTAATGTCATAATGATGGTCCGGACGTTTTGTTGTTAAAGTAGCCTGACGATGATTGTTACATGAATGACTTTTAGGGACAGGAGTCATTCTGTAACTCAGGGAAAAATATATATATTTATTTTTTTGATCGGGGAAAAAAAACAAAAATGGCAAATTAAAGTAAACAGAAAACTTTTACATTTTTTTGGGGAAAAACAACAACAATTTAAAGTAGGAATACACTTATTGTTTTTATGCTTAAACCCTTATTTGTCAAATGCAAGTACAGATGCTTTAGAGCTGCAGTTCTGCCATGAAAATGGTTTATAGGGGATTGATATTAATGGGAATTGTGATGATTGTTCATGAATTATCCACGTACTGGGCACACCGGTCCATTCGGACATGGAGCCCCGCTCAAGCGGATATCTACGGATTTTTTTCCTGACAGCAAAAGCTGGCACAGAATGGCGAACGGGTCTCAGGAAGAGGCTATAATCTTAAAAACAGAGAAAAAGCAAGATCGGGAAGGGGTGTGAGATGTCAGAGAACTATGGAATAAATGCTTCCCTCTGGTTCCTATACTGAACTCTTTCATCAGCTCGACACCCCTTTGAGCTCAAATATTTACTTGAGTCATTCTGAGATTTAATTAAGTCAATATAGTTCAGTAATAACACAAGTTCACAGTTCCGGGTCTTGTGATGTCGAACATCATGGTCATATGGAACAAGGAGATAAACTGCGGAGAAATATTTAATCTTAATTTTTCTATATATTGTATGAAAATTATTTAGATTTTATTTAATAATGTAAGAAAAAGATAATGTATTATTTATTAGTATTATTAGCTATTTTAGAAAAAAAAAAATATTAGTTTATTAGACATTTATTAGAATATGTGAGAAATTGTGTTGATTTTAAAAATTATTGTTGTTACATTTTTTTATGACTTAATATCGTACAGTGTTTTTATTTTTAAAAGATTGTCTGTTTTACTTTTAAAAGAAATGCAAAATGGATTTGAGCTTCGGAAATATGCAAAAAATTAGTCAGTTCGCTTTTAAATGTTGATTTCAGAATGAGCTGTTCAAATTATTTACATCTGAATGCTTTAAAAAAATATTTCCGAATTTGTCAATGTGACGTGCGTCTCTTACTGTGTTTCTCGGCTCCTGTGAGGATCAGTTGGGGTCCGTCTTGTTCTGTTCAGCTGAAAGCTCCTAATTACACAAAACTAACGGCTTTTGCTCTTTATCCCTCTTTACTCAAGTTCTCTTACCTCATTAAAATCTTCTATACTGCATATAACAGCCATGCCATATGGTTTATAGTGCATTATCTTGTACTGTAGCTACTGTGGTTGTTTTAAATTGGAGCCAGTTTGTCCAATCAGACGTGTCTCTTCACCTCCCGTGGAGCGACGCATGTCACTTCCTCCTCGTGTGTGACTGAAGGAGCTTGTTAAGATCTCGCTCTCTCGTGGTGTGATTTGCAGGATCAAGAACTTTTCTTCTTCCACGATCTGAGTCCAGGAAGCTGCTTCTTTCTCCCGCGCGGAGCTTATATCTACAACACGTTGACGGCAAGATTATATAATCAGCGTTTTTCTTACTGGCAGAATACAGTATTGCCTCAAACCTAAAGCACACAGTCAAATGCTGAATCCCACAGAGCCGTTAATGATGTGTGTCTGTGTGTGTGTGTGTGTGTGTGTGTGCAGGAGGAATACAGCAGACGCGGCTTTCAGGAGGTGGCGTCTCCAAACATCTATAACAGCAAACCGTGGGAGACCTCGGGTCACTGGCAGCGAGTACGGTTGAAAAACATGTTTCATTCCCCGTTGAGCAGTGACGTCCTTTGCTTCAAAGACCATGAACCTGCCGGATCAGGGTATAACCACAACCTCTGTGTGGACTAGATTTAATCTCTTGTAGGCAGGACCCTAAGGTGAACGGGTTTGGGTGCAAAATGTTAACATAATAATGAGGTCACCATATTTACCAGTTGATTATAAACAGTACATTAAGACAGGGTTTTCGTGAAATATAGTTTAAATATGATGCTATGCTAGTTAAATATTGCATCATCGCAGAGAAATGGATTAAAGCCAGGTTGAAAACTCCTGTTTGATTTTGTTGCCGTATTAGAGTTAAAGGTTTTTCCAGAGGGATTTCGAGATTTTCACTTTTTTTATCCACTCCAGACCAGAAATCAGAATAAGCTGTCAACAGACAGGAGAAAAAACGCATTGTCACCCTGTTTTAGCAGCTCCTCCAAAAATATTGTATAAACCCGTGTGTGATGGAATATAAAACAAAGAAACCCCTCATGCAAAAGCCTTTCAGAATATACGAGAAGAAATACATCTCTAAGTTTTGGGTTGTTTGTACACGTGCTGCTGAGTGGCAGGGAAAAAACTTTTAAAGGGATAGAATTGCAATGAAAACATCGCTACCCCTCCGCGATAGAATAAAGGGCCATAAGACGACCAAGTAATATGTCATGACCAAACCCGCAGTAAAAAACTCTTATAGTAATATAGAAAGGAATAAATCTCTACGTTTGGGTGTTTGTAACTGCTGCTGAACGAGTGGAGAAAACCAAACTCACACCTTTTAAATATAGGCCATTTTCACCATGGTTTTAGGAATAAGAGCGTTGAGAGTAAACTCAGTGGAAGGATATTGAGACAATACCTCTCCGTAAAAAACCTTCCCGACACTGAGAGCGAATAAATCTCTAAGTTTTGGTGTTTGTAAGTGCTGCTGAAGTGGAGAAAAAACCTTTAAAGGTAAGAATTCGCGAATAGATAAACTGCAATAAAACAAACACTCAAAGTGTATTTTGGATGTTTTTTCCCCCACTAGTCTGAATGAAGACATGTTATGGAAGCAAAATAGACTAAAATCTCAAAATTGACCAGTGCATGAAAAAACACTGGGTTTCCTGTAGTGTCATGCTTTAAAGACAAAAATGGATGCTATGAAATTATATGTTGACAATAAATGGTCGGCACCATTTTTTCTTTACAGTGCAATATAGCATAATATGCTCTGATTATCAAACATATCATTTAATTGGTACAATTCTTCGTTGAACTGATTGTTGAAGCAGTCTGGATCAAACTCAGTCTGAATCGGGCTCAAATGACTCACTGAATCACAAGTTATAATGTCCGACTGAAGCTGAAAATCATTGAAAAAATTATTAAAATACAAGATTACTGACAAACTGTAGATAAAGATATACATATTTTGTTGTATTAAATAAATTTTGAAAATGATATATTGATTATATATTGAAAATACAATATTATATATTGTATTAAAATAAGTTGCATTGGATATTATTTAGTATATTATTTAGCAGTGTTTTGTAGTATCACCGTAGTTTGGGTGTTTACTGACTGACTAATATTCTCTCTCTGCTCATGCAGTATTCTTGTTTTGAATCAATTGTTATCTATCTGCTTGTTTATGTCCTTCATCTCTCCTCCTCTTTCTCTGTCTGTCAGTCTGATGTTCGGTCATCGGCCGCGCTCCTGGCGTGAGCTTCCTCTCAGATTGGCTGATTTCGGCGTGTTGCATCGTAACGAGCTCTCGGGGACGCTGACGGGCCTCACGAGAGTCCGCCGCTTCCAGCAGGACGACGCTCATATTTTCTGCACTATGGATCAGGTGCAGCGCTCCTTTAGTATCTTTGAGATACTAGAATATTTTGAATTAGGTTAATTTTTATTTATAGAACGGATAGTTCCGGTGCTTGACTCTGATTGGCTGAGCTGCGTTCGAAGCTGTTGTGAATGACGCTACAAAGTAACGCACACCTTTGTTTACGTTTGTGTGTTGCTCGGCAACCACTTTGTAGCAACCACAACTGTTTCTGAGGCGCTACATTGTTTGGTGGAAGAATACTGTGTTTATTAATATCATTACTCTTTATTTGCTCTGTTTTATTTCGTGAAACCTTACTACGTATATGGAATAACCATGTTTTATAAAAGAAATAACCCCAGTGAAGCCGTGGTTTACAGTGGATTTATAACAGCTAAGGGGTTTTTCTAAACTTAGCTGTTTTTAAATTCACTGTAAACCACGGCTTCTTGGGGCTTATTGCTTTAATTCACTTTTTTCATTTAAATTTTAGTAAAAGTTAAAAATGTGTTGTGAGCTTTTGTCATTTTTATTAGTTTTTGTTGTTTTTTTTAAATATGTCAATTTTATGAATTTTATTTCAGTTTTAGTTTTAGTACATGAATTTTCAACTAAATGAAATTAATTTAAAAAAAAGCTTGATCTACTCGAATCCCACAATTACCCGTAATGCCTTTAATGAAGACCTCAACAGCTGATTTAGATCTTTATAGAGACAGAACCTAATTGTTTGCTCGTTGTGTTTCAGATCGAGTCGGAGATGAAGGGCTGTCTGGATTTCTTGCGCTGCGTCTACGATGTCTTCGGCTTCTCCTTCCAGCTGCATCTCTCCACGCGTCCGGAGAAGTTTCTGGGCGATATTGCTGTGTGGAATCAAGCCGAGAAGGTTCCAGAATAGCATTTTTCCTGCTGTCTTTAACATTTGAGCTGTTTGTTTCTGTGCAGTATTAACTGAGTTTTTATTATTTCATAGCAACTAGAGAACAGCCTGAATGAGTTCGGAGAGCCGTGGAAGCTCAATCCAGGAGACGGGGCTTTTTATGGACCGAAGGTCAGAAATCCTTCAGACTTATGTTCTCTTCATAAATCAAAAATCATTTTTGTTAATTGAAATAAAACTGAAATAAATCTCCTATTATATATTTAATAATGATTTTAATATATATTGAATATTAATAGAAATATATAGCAAACTTAGTTATACCACACACACACCTATATATATATATATATAGGAAAATTCTATATTGATTATGTATTGAAAAATATTAAAATATGTTGGAAAGAATTGTATTGGATAGTCGTTATCAGTATTTTGGGTAGAATCCGCCGTAGTTTTCACACATTTGCTTTTTGGTTTTTGAAGAGCATATTCAAAGAATGAAAATAACTATAATATATATTATATTAAAAAACTAAACTAAATTAATCTAATATAATTTTTTTTTTTTTTTTTAAATACCAAAGCGTATATAACATTGCTAAATTAAAATGATAAATACAATAAAGCATTTTATATACAGTGGGGAAAAAAATTATTTAGTCAGCCACCAATTTTGCAATTTCTCCCACTTAAAAAGATGATAGAGGCCTGTAATTTTCATCATAGGTATACCTCAAATATTAGAGACAAAATGAGAAAAAAAATTCCATAAAATCACATTGTAGAATTTTTAAAGAATTTTTTTTTGCAAATTATGGTGGAAAATAAGTATTGGTCAATAACAACATTTAATCTCAATACTTTGTTATATACCCTTTGTTGGCAATGACAGAGTTCAAACGTTTTCTGTAAGTCTTCACATGGTTTTCACACACTGTTGCTGGTATTGGTATTTGGCCCATTCCTCCATGCAGATCTCCTCTAGAGCAGTCATGTTTTGGGGCTGTCGCTGGGCAACACGGATTTTTAACTCTCTCCAAAGATTTTCTATGGGGTTGAGGTCTGGAGACTGGCTAGGCCACTACAGGATCTTGAAATGCTTCTTACGGAGCCGCTTCTTAGTTGCCCTGGCTGTGTGTTTGGAATCATTGTCATGCTGAAAGACCCAGCCACTTTCATCTTCAATGCCCTTGCTGATGGAATGAGGTTTTCACTCAAAATCTCACGATCATGGCCCCATTCATTCTTTCGTTTACACGGATCAGTCGTCCTGGCCCTTTGCAGAAAAACAGCCCCAAAGCATGATTTTTCCACCCCCATGCTTCACAGTATGTATGGTGTTCTTTGGATGCAACTCAGCCTTCTTTCTCCTCCAAACACGACAAGTTGAGTTTTACCAAAAAGTTATATTTTGGTTTCTTCTGACCATATGACATTCTCCCAATCCTCTTCTGGATCATCCACATGCTCTCTAGCAAACTTCAGACGGGGCTGGACATGTACTGGCTTAAGCAGGGGACACGTCTGGCACTGCAGGATTTGAGTCCCTGGCGTCGCAGTGTGTTACTGATGGTAGCCTTGGTTACTTTGGTCCCAGCTCTCTGCAGGTCATTCACTAGGTCCCCCCCGTGTGGTTCTGTGATTTTTGCTCACAGTTCTTGTGATCATTTGACCCCACGGGGTGAGATCTTGCATAGAGCCCCAGATCGAGGGAGATTATCAATAGTCTTGTATGTCTTCCATTTTCTAATAAATGATCCCACAGTTGATTTCTTCACACCAAACTGCTTACCTATTGCAGATTCAGTCTTCCCAGCCTTGTGCAGGTCTACAATTTTGTTTCTGGTGTTCCTTTGACAGCTCTTTGGTCTTGGCCATTGGTGGAGTTTGGAGTGTGACTGTTTGTGGACAGGTGTCTTTTATACTGATATACTTTTTCAAACAGATGCCATTAATACAGGTATCGAGTGGAGGACAGAGGAGCCTCTTATAGAAGAAGTTACAGGTTTGTGAGAGCCAGACATCTTGCTTGTTTGTAGGTGACCAAATACGTATTTTACCGAGGAATTTACCAATTAATTTTTTTAAAATCCTACAATGTGATTTTCTGGATCTTTTGTCTCTCATAGTTGAGGTATACCTATGATGAAATTACAGGGCCTCTCTCATCTTTTAAGTGGGAGAACTTGCACAATTGATGGCTGACTAAATACTTTTTTTGCCCCACTGTATATGTGAGCCTGCAGCACAAAAGCAGTGTTAAGTCGCTGGGTATATTTGTAGCAATAGCCAACAATACTTTGTATGGGTCACAATTATACATTTCTCTTATGCCAAAAATCATTAGGATATGAAGTAAAGATCATGTTCCATGAAGATATTTTGTAATTTCCTACCGGAAATATATCAAAACTTAATGTTTGATTCGTAATATGCATTGCTAAGGACTTCATTTGGACAGCTTTAAAGGCGATTTTCTTAGTATTTTGATTTTTTTGCACCCTCATATTCCAGATTTTCAAATATTGTGCTATCCTAACAAACCATACATCTATGGAAAGCTTATTTATTCAGCTTTTCAGATGATGCACCCGCTCATTTGTTCGAAAATTGACCCTTAATGACGTCTTGTGCTCCAGTTTTTAAAAACCCAAACCTGAAGCATCTCAAAAGCTGTTTCTCAGGAGTAATACCATCTCTTTGTTGGAGATTGACAGTAAGATTAAAGACGCCATCGCCGTTCACCATGTGCCACGATTCAGCTGATTTCCGCTTCCTTCCCGTCCGCTTCAACCTACTTAGTGGGTGAGTAGAGCTCAGATCTCTGTGAACCTCACACGGCTGTGAATCAGAGTTTTAATCGTCTGAACCGAACCAAACCGCTCAGGAGAACCGGCGAGACCAGGACCGACCGTGATCATTCACCGCGCCACCTGGGCTCCGTAGGAATTCGCGCCATCCTCACCGAGAACTCACTCCGGGAAATGGTGAGAGCCCAAACCATTCCGTTACTCTGAACAAAACTAGAAATCGAATTTCGGTAATTGAAATAAAGTTGAGAAAATAGCAAAATACTAGAGTAGTTTTTACAGATCTCCTTCACATTAATTAAGAGGCGTTTGTAATGAATGAAATCATTTTGATGAATGGTGATTAATACTAGTTTTATTGTAGTAGCTGTGATATTTGAGTGGTTCAGGTCGGGTGCTGTCATATATTTTGTGTTGAGGAAATAATCAAGTGTTACATCTGATTTAAAACAGTCGGGTGATAGTAAAGATTTCATTGAAATGAAGCAATAAGCCCCGTGAAGCCGTGGTTTACAGTGAATTTATACGGTTATGGGCGGTGCTTCCTGGGAGTCTGCTTTTATACAACGGTTATTCCTATACGTAGCAGGTTTTCCAAAATACACGAGCAACTCAAAGTTTAAAGAGTATTTAATCAAAAGAGTGTTCTTCCACCAACAATTGCCCTCACAACATTGGGTTTCGACAAGTGGTTGCCGAGCAACAGACAGACGTAAACAAAGGTGTGTTACTTTGTAGCGTCATTCACAACAGCTTCGAACGCGGCTCAGCCAATCAGAGTCAAGCACTGGAACTCTCCGCTTTATAAATATATATTATTTAACATATTCTGGAAAAGAAAGACAAAAAAATTATTGTCTTATTCTTTAAAGCGCATTCAACATCCATGTTATTTGGGGATGTATAATAGGGGCATTATATGAAATTTTATAGGACTTTTATTTTGAAGGCACCAGAAGCAGCAAAATAAGTCGAAGCACTAAAATGAGTAAAACTGAGATAAAAATTACACTAAATTGACTTATTTAAAAGGCTAAAACAAAAAAAATACATGAAAGAAAGCACATATAACAAAATTACTAAAACTTTCAAATAAAATTGAAAAAATAAAATTTTTCAAAACAATTTAGTTTTTACAGCCATTTATAATGGTCTCTCTTAACCTTTAATCACTGTTACATTAAAGGCTAATTTTGCTGCTTTGTCTTTAAAACTTTTATATGTTAATATCTTAAGTCTGCTGCCATTGACCAACCTCTTTGCATATGTAATGAGATGTAGTTGACACTTGGTGTCATTAAGCTGTGTGTTTTTTTTTGTGTTTGTGTGTGTTTTTGTGTGTGTTTGTGTGTGTGTGTATGTCTGTGTGTGTGTTTTTTTTTGTGTGTGTGTGTGTGTTTGTGTGTTTGTGTTTGTGTTTGTGTGTTTGTGTGTGTGTGTGTGTGTGTGTGTGTCTGTGTGTGTCTGTGTGTGTGTGTGTGAGTGAGTGTGTTGGTCTAGTCTGTGTTGTGTGTGTGTTGTGTGTGTTTGTTGTGGTGTGTGTGTGTCTTTGTGTCTTTCTGTTGTGTGTGTGTGTGGTGTTTGAGAGTGTGTGTGTGTCTGTTTGTGTTTGTGTCTGTGTGTGTCTGTTTGTGTGTGTGTGAGAGAGAGAGATAGTGTGTGTTTGTGTTTGTTTGTGTGTGTTTGTGTGTTTGTGTGTGGTGTGTGTGTGGGTGAGAGAGAGTGTGTGAGAGAGAGAAAGTGTGTGTGAGTGTGTGTGTGTGCGTGTGTGTGTGTGTGTGTGAGAGGGCGTGTGTGTGTGTGTGAGAGTGTGCGTGTGTGTGTGAGATGCTAGGGTGTGCGTGCGGTGTGGGTGTTCGCGCGTGGTGTGCGCGCTGTGTTTTCCGCGTGTGTTGTGTGTGTGTGTGTGTGTGTGTGTGTGTGTGTCAGGCCGCTGTGGTTGTCTCCACGTCAGGTGATGCTGGTGCCTGTGAACCCGTCTCTTGAAGAATACGCCACACAGGTACAACATCTGCTCTGAGATCAGTCACTGAACAACAGAGACTGTGGAGATCTGACTGTGGAGAAGTTGTTTCGGAGGATGAAAAAAACATGATTCCATAATGTGCATGTACATCTTTATAATACACTCTCAGAAAAAAAGGTACAAAGTCTGTCGCTGTGCGGTATTTTTTTTTGTTCAAAAGGTACACTTTTGTTACCTTTTAGGTCCGCAATACGGACTGTTTAGGTACAAAGGTGTGCCTTTTGAAAAGGTACCGCCCCAGTGACAACTTTTGTACCTTTTTTTCTGAGAGCGTATCATGCACTGATGAAGTTCTGGTTGTACTTATTATTACCGAGATAACTGAGATGTAATAATGATTAGAGCAAGTACACAGATTTATCTAGTAAATTATTTATGATTTAGAGAAGCAATGCAACCTGCTCAAATCAGTCCTGAGATCAGTGTGTGTCTAACCAGGAACAAAAATGTTTTAGTAGAGGATTTTTAAAGCTATTCTGCTATTCTTGCATTGCAAACTTCATCAAATGTGTCCCTGCAGCACAAAAGCAGTGTTAAGTCGCTGGGGGATATTTGTAGCAATAGCCAACAATACATTGTATGGGTCACAATTATACATTTCTCTTTTATGCCAAAAAAATTCCCCCTTTTAAGGAAAATTTATTAAGTACGTCATGTTCCCTGAAGATATTTATAAATCTCCTACCGTAAAATATAGCAACACATGTTTGATTAGTAATATGCATTGCTAAGAACTTCATTTGAATAACTTTAAAGATCTTTAGATTTTTTTGCACCCTCAGATTCCAGATTTTCAAATATTGTCCTATCCTAACAAACCATACATCAATGGAGAGCTTATTTATTCAGCTTTCAGATTGACACTTAAGACTGGTTTTGTGGTCCAGGGTCACAAATATGAGACAAATGTGGATTCTGCGGGTCAAGCAGCTCTGAAAAGACTGTAGTGTCATTATTGAGCTCAAGCTCATGTTTCGTGAGAGTACCTTGCTTGCTCTTCCTCCCGCTCCAGGTCTGTGAGCGGTTTGTTGAAGCTGGTTTTATGGCTGATGCTGATTTGGACTCTGGTTGTCTTCTGAACAAGAAGATCCGCAGCGCGCAGCTGGCGCAGTATAACTTCATCCTGGGTAAGCAGCGAGTGTCTGAGTGAGTCTGACGCTCCGCTCTCGAGTGCACGCTCTGATATGTGTTTGTTGGGCAGTGGTGGGCGAGAAGGAGCGCGCCGCTAACAGTGTGAACGTGAGAACCAGAGACAACAAGGTGCACGGAGAGCAGAGCGTGGAGGAGGTGATGCAGAGACTGACGCTCCTCAGACTGTCCCGCTGCCGCTGCGCCGAGGAGGACTTCTGAGAGGAGCGGCTGGAGACGGGACGGATGTTCTGTGTTGTGTTGGTTGGCTGTTAAATGATGGTTTGGTGTCGGAGTTCTGAAGGTTTGCAATAAAGACTTGAAGAATCACCATCATGTTTATCATTTGTCCATTTGGAAGCTTTTATCAAATACTACCATTCAAAAGTTTTTGAACAGTAAGATTTTTAATATTTTTTAAAGAAGTATCTTCTGCTCAGCAAGGCTGCATTTATTTGATCAAAAATACTGTAAAAATGTGAAATATTATTGCAATTTAAAACAGCTGTGTTCTATGTGAATATGTGTTAAACTGTAATGTATTTCTGTGATGCGCAGCTGTATTTTCAGCATCATTCCTCCAGTCTTCAGTGTCACATGATCTTCAGAAATCAGTATAATATGCTGATTATTAGAAACATTTCTGATTATTATTTTATTGTTACAAAATTAATGAATACAAAGAAATTCAACAGCATGCTTAATGGCAGAAAAATATATGATTCAGCGAAAGTTTATTTTATTTTATTATTTTTTTTACAATGCTAAAATGAATGAAGCAAAGTTTCTTTCTCGGTTTTACAAAATTCACATAATCTTTGGAGCTAGTTAGATATTATCCAGTAACTTAAAGCAAAAGTGTGCTTGGTTGGACTTTTATTTTGAAGTAACGTGATTTAGTCGCCGCTGGGACTTTTATGTGAGCGGAAGCCGGAAGTGCGGCGGCGGCGGTGTTCGGGATGACGGTGAACGGACGGAACATCATGAGCTCGTATGTGCTGCTGCTGCTGCTGCTGGACATTTACTCCACGTGTGCGATCGGTAAGAGCCCGGACTCGAACACAAACACTGCACGGTAACGGCTTTGCTCTCCGGGTTTGGACTCGGTTACCGTGAACTACTCAAATCACGGTCTCCTCTGAGTTACACGCGAACCATGTAAATATTAGGGTATATGCGTATAGTAATCACACTTACCGGAACATACCATGGTGTTATTTGTTGTGTGCCGGTGCACGTGTAGTATATTTTTACAGAGTTCTGCATGCAGGGTCTCAATCGGATGTTTTTCCCATTTGGTGAAATCTTGATTGGGATTTGTCAGTGGACCCCACACCTCACTGCCATAGAGGGCAATGGGCTCAATTACTGATTCTAATATTTTCAGCCAAATTCTAATAGGGATCTCTATAGGACATTGCCGTTTGATGGCGTAGAAGGCCCTGCGTGCTTTATCTCTCAGTTCATTCACAGCATGATTAAAGTTTCCCGTGGATGTGATTTTCAAACCCAGGTAGTTGTAGTGTGATGTGTGTGTTATCTGCTCAGTGCCTAATGTAAATGTGTGTGGTGTTCCCTGGGATCTGGATCTTTTCTGAAAGATCATAATTCTGGTTTTCTTCAGGTTGACTGTCAGAGCCCAGGTCTGGCAGTATTGCTGTAGCAGGTCCAGGTTCTGCTGTAAAGCGTGTTGAGTGGGAGACAGCAGAAGCAGGTCGTCTGCATACAGCAGGCATCTGATCTGAGAGTTGTGTAGGGTGAGGCCAGGGGCTGCAGATCGCTCCAGACTGCTCGCCAGTTCATTGATGTAAATGTTAAATAACATTGGGCTTAAGCATCAGCCCTGTCTCACTTCACGCTCCTGGGAAAGATACCTCGTACGTTTGGTGCTGATTTTTACGCCACATTTACTTTCAGTGTACATTGATTTGATAAGCTCATAGGTTTTACCTCCTATGCCACTTTCAATAAGTTTGTAGAATAGTCCTTGGTGCCAAATTGAGTCAAAAGCTTTTTTAAAGTCAATAAAGCGTGCATATATTTTACCTTTATCTTGGTTGACATGTTTTTCAATTAGAGTATGTGATGTATAGATGTGATCAGATGTACGGTAGTTTGGTAAAAATCCGATTTGGCTTCTGCTCTGTACATTGTGTGTGGTGATGAAGTCTAGTAGTCGAGCATTTATTATGCTACAGATTAACTTTGCCAGGTTGCTGCTCACACAGATGCCTATGTAGTTGTTAGGATCAAATTTATCTCTGTTTTTAAAGATTGGTGTTATCAAGCCTTGATTCCAGATGTCAGGGAAGTAACCTACACTCAGAAGCACATTGAATAGTTTTAGAATGGCCGATTGGAATTTACTGCTTGTGTGTTTTATCATTTCGTTTAATATCCCATCAGGTCCAGATGCTTTTTTGAGTTGGAGGTTTCTGATTTTTTCTTTAAGTTCTTTATCAGTTATTGGGAAGTCTAATGGGTTTTGGTTATCTTTGATGGCTAATTCTAGTTTTTCCAGTTGGTTGATTGTTTGATTTTGCTTACGGTTTGTGTCTGTTTGTACTTTATTAAACAATGTTTGGAAATGACTCTCTCTCTCTCTCTCCTCTCTCCTCTCTCTCTCTCAGCGTTCTGAGCTCCTCACATCGGTCAGGAGCCGCCGTACACGGCCCAGCAGAGCCCGGTGATGACCAGTCCAGTGGCTCTGACCTCGTCCTCCGGTGAGTGAGACTCCAGCACAGTCTCTAGAGCTTCAGCAGATTCATGTGGAGTGTCCAGCATAAACACCTGCTCTGTTTGTGTGTGTGTGTGTGTGGTTGTGTTCGAGTGTGATGTAGTGTTTGGTGTTTTTGGTATGGAGTTGTATGTGATTGAGGTGTGTGTGTGTGTGTGTGTGTGTTTGTTTCTGTGTGTTTGTTTGTGTGTGTGTCTCTCTCTCTGTGTGTGTGTGTTTCTCTGTGTGTGTCTGTCTGTGTGTGTGTGTGTGTGTGTTGTGGTGTGTGTGTGTGTGTGTGTTGTGTGTGTTGTGTGTGTGTGTGTGTGTGTGTCTCTCTCTCTCTGTGTGTGTGTGTGTGTGTGTGTGTCTCTCTCCTTCTCTGGTGGTTTGTGTTGTGTGTGTGTGTGTTGTGTGTTCGCTGCTCCAGCGTGATGATAACGACCTTCCACTGTCCCACGGCGGTCTGTGCTCCCAGACTCCCGGCCGACTGCATCATCTGCGCATTTCATCACAACTGCAGCTACGGCCGGCAGACCAGCGTCACCTGCAGAGCCAAAGCAGGCGTTCAGTGTGTGGTGAGAGAGTGCTCTGATGTGGGCTCGGTATGGAAAAATATTTGCACTTCCAGACTTTTGCCCCTATCTAGCTTTCTATATTAGAAAACTATACATTTTATGAAAATAAATGTATCATAGAAGAAGTGTGTTTTCATGGCAGCTGTTTAGTGATTGTCAAACACTGAATGAATTCAAGGTGCATTTTTTCATTATGCAAAAATTCAGGTTATATTGCACACAATATTCTTAAAAGGATTTTTGCAAAACTAAAAAATATACAGACTTTCTTGTGCATGAGAAACCATTAAACTTAGCATATAGGACATGCTCACTGATCCATCAGTTGCACCATCAGCCCATTTCACAGCGTGTTTTTTTGGCTTTCACAGAGTGTGTTAAAGCAGAACTAAGGCTTTGAAATATGATACGAAAGCCAAATTTTGAACACTTTTTATAGACCATTGAACTTGGCAAATAGGACGATGCACACAGCCCACTTCATGTCATGGTTTCTCTGCTGATATTAGAGGTACTAGCCTGAGGAAAGCCACATTTTGAGCAAATATATCTCTGTTAATTCATGTGCATCCGTGCTCTCGTTTTCTTCAGATGGCAGTGACGCACAAAGGAAATGTGTTATAGAATATAAAACTAGAAAATGTAACACGTAAGCATGCAAAATATTCCCGTGTGCATGTGAATAGTTTCTCGAGGGCACGAAAACCTTTCTTGTGTGCGTGCAAAAGTCTGTATGTATGCAAGAAAATCAGTGGAAAAACCTCTGAGAAAATCAAAATATTCACAGATGACTACTCTAATCCAGATATAAAGCTGAAAATAATGCTGTCTGAACCATTTATGTTCAATATGGTCTGAGAGGTTTGGAGATTTGAGTCTTGATAATTTTAAATTATGAGTTAGCTAATTGTGTCTACCCTTTTTTATAATAAGTGTCACTTCCACAACTAAATTAGTCTCTATACAAAAGATACAAAGACTAAACAATTACTTCAGACAAAAGAGCTTTATGCAGCTTTCATAAATAAATACATTTTCAGTGTTATTTTAGTATCACTGATACAGTTACAGTTTTTGTTAATTACATTTTGTTTCAAAAATAATTTTCTGCTGCGTTCATGCTCATTTTAGTTAAAGTTTTAGTAATTTTGTCATTTTTATAGTAGTAGTATATATTGAGTTTTATTTCAGTTTAATTTGAGTTATTTTAGTAGATGAACGTAAACTAAATAGAAATGAGAAATGCTTGCTCAGTCTAGCTTAACATAAAATAGTTTCATATTTTTATATTTTTATCAATTCCAGTAATGAAATATTAGGTTTTATTACAATATAACTTAACTACATTAATATTCCTATACAAATTATTCATTTTATTGTGTTTTTGTAATTTTTATTATTTATTTTTTGTCTTTAAGTATGTACGTATATGTAGTTTTTATTTATGTCTATTTCAGTTTTAGGTTTAGTTATTTTAAGATCAAGATAATCTAAATGAAAATGAGAAATGTTGCAGCTAACTGAAATATATTTTTATTTCGAGTTAACATTCATTTTATTTAAAGTAATTCCTTTTTTTTTTTTTGTTAGGGTTTTTAGCCACTATATAACCCTAAACTATTCAATTATTCAATATACAAATGATTAATTTTGAGTTATATATTTATCACCTCAATTTTAAACATTTGTGAACTACACATTCTCAATTCCATTCCACGATTTCATTCCTTTGATGGATATACATCTATTATTTATATTTGCCCTTAAACGATGTTTGTTTGCTTAATTTCATAGACTCTTTCATTTCTAATAGCCTCTAAAGTAGATTATGTGCTTTATACACGCATATCTGTGCACTTTTGAAATCAACCGGATCACCACGTTTTAAAGGAGACATATTATGCCCATTTTTACAATATGTAATATAAGTCTCTGTTGTCCCCAGAATGTGTCTGTGAAGTTTCAGCTCAAAATACTCCACAGATCATTTATCATATCATTCTGAAAATGCCTATTTTGAGTGGAAGCAGAAACAAGCTGTTTTTCGTGCCTGTCTCTTTAAATGCAAATGAGCTCTGCTCACCCCACCCCTTTTCCCCGACTGAGCTGCGCCGTGACAGCTCGGACCTGCTAAACACATCTGTTTTGGTTCTGATTATCATGTTTATCGCGCTGAAATCATGCATTTTAAACCATATTAATTAAAATTTCTGATATATGGTTTTCTGAGTGCACACATCTGAAGCACATGCACCAAAATTGGCTGTCACACGGCATGTGAGTATTAAACTAAGTTCTCACCAGCACACAAGTTTACGTTTAAAAACACACATGAGTTACAAAACAGTGGGTTATGTCTGTGAAGGTAAACAGCTGAAAAATAAATCACATGTGTATGTTAGATCTGTGTGGCAGCAGCAATATAAAATAACTAAAATCAATAATTCCACTGCGCTCGTCTCCTCTGAGGCTGGGACTCTAAAAACAGTGTTGTGTGCTCGTCTGTGCAGCCAAACACTGAACCGTTAGCATGCTTTGCTCAAACTTTCATCATGGCATTAGAGCTTGTACACCGTTTTTCATGATATGTCACCTTTAAAGCATTTGATTTCATAAGTGATCTGTTGGTTGTTTGCTAATAAGAGCTCAGATGCTTGATGCATTCGTTGCATCCCTGTTTGTGTGTGTGTTTCAGAACGAGCGGAGTCAGCCGGAGCAGAACTTCTCACTGACGCTGGACTGCCGCTTCTGTTGGCAGCTGGATCCGTCTCAGTACCGCTGCTCGAACTCCACCAGCTGCATGACGGTGTCGTGTCCGCGCAGACGCTATAACGCCAGATGTGAGGTTCTGGAGCACGTGCACTGCCTGGGTACGAGCTGCGCCATCATGCTTCACACACACTTTGTGCTGCATAACCAAAAACAATAAATGCATGACTATAGACTGCGGTAGAGCTCAGCGCTAGCAACACCAAGGTCATGGGTTTGATTCCGAGGGAGTGCATTGACTGATCACATGTGTACCTTAAAGGGGTCATAGGATGCTACTAGCGATGTAACGATTCACAATTCGATTCGATTCACAATTTTTTTTAACAAAATGAGATTTAAGACAAATTATAAATTAAATGTGTCCTTTTATTATTGCTTGGACAAAATACTGCACATTTCTTTGTGAAATTTAAATATAACACTATAATAATATACTAATATAGCACTTGTAAATTATTGCTCTTTTGTTGGTTTTGATTGCTTCTGTGTCCGCATTTGTGTTATTTCGTGGTAACTCATCGCTAACTGCTAAATTTAAATATAATGTAAATAACAAAAAACAAAGCTAAATTGAAATTTTAAAACAAGCCCAAATCAAATAAATAAGTAACAAATAAAATAAATCTCTTCATATAAACAAATAAGGCTTTGTCTGTGCTCTTCCATTTAAAATGAGAGGCAACCACTGCATTTAATCATGATCCAAACAAAGATGCTGCACACATGCAACACCAGCAGTTTTTAATCTAAATTAGATTGTATAATTTCAAAATTTGAAGCAAAAACAGAATGGTTTGACTTCAGTTTTGTGAAAATATACATAAAAATATCTGCATGAAACCGAAACAGCAGACGAGCTGAATGAGACGCAGATGCACTCTCTGCCAGCAGGCGGCACTTAAAGCGTTTCCTGGTTTCCGCTGTAAACAAAGCAGCACTGCGCTTATGAACGGCAATGATACAGTGTTTCCTCGGTTACCACTGTAAACAAAGCAGAGCTGCACTTATGAACAGCAATGATGTTTTTTGAAAAAACCCGGGTTCCTTGGTTACCGCCGTAAACAAAGCAGCGCTGCGCTGCGCTTATGAACAGCAATGATACAGTTTTTCCTTGGTTACCGCTGTAAACAAGGCAGCGCTGCACTTATGAACCGCAATGATAGTTTTTCCTTGGTTACCGCTGTAAACAAAAGCAGAGCTGCGCTTGAGCACAGCAATGATACAGCGTTTCCATGGTTACCGCAGTAAACAAAGCAGCACTGCACTTATAAACAGCAATGATAGTGTTTCCTTGGTTACCGCTGTAAACCAAGCAGCGCTGTGCTTATGAAGAGCAATGATACAGCGTTTCCTTGGTTACCGCCGTAAACAAAAGCAGCGCTGCGCTTATGAACGGCAATGATAGTGTTTCCTTGGTTACCGCTGAAAACAAAGCAGCGCTGCGCTTATGAACAGCAATGATACAGGGTTTCCTTGGTTACCGCTGTAAACAAAACAGAGCTGCACTTATGAAAGCCATGTACCGGTTGCCGTGGTACCGCTGTAAACAAAGCGAGAGCGCTATGAACAGCAATGATACAGTCGTTTCCTTGGTTACCGCTGGTAAACAATAGCAGCGCTGGCTTAATGGACAGCAATGATAGTGTTTCCTTGGTTACCGCTGTAAACAAGGCAGCGCTGCACTTATGAACCGCAATGATAGTTTTTCCTTGGTTACCGCTGTAAACAAGGCAGCGCTGCACTTATGAACCGCAATGATAGTTTTTCCTTGGTTACCGCTGTAAACAAGCAGCGCTGCGCTTATGAACAGCAATAATACATTGTTTCCTTGGTTACCGCTGCAAACAAAGCAGAGTTGCGCTTATGAACAGCAATGATACACTGTTTCCTTGGTTACCGCTGTAAACAAAACAGAGCTGCTGCTTATGAACAGCAATGATACAGCGTTTCCTTGGTTCCCGCTGTAAACAAAGCAGCGCTGCGCTTTTGAACAGCAATGATACAGTGTTTCCTAGCTTACTGCTGTAAACAAAGCAGAGCTGCACTTACGAACAGCAATGATACAGTGTTTCCTTGGTTACCGCTGGAAACAAAGCAGAGCTGCACTTACGAACAGCAATGATACAGTGTTTCCTTAGTTACCACTGTAAACAAAGCAGAGCTACGCTTAAGAACAGCAATGATACATCGTTTCCTTGGTTACCGCTCTAAACAAAGCAGCGCTGCGCTTATGAACAGCACTGATACAGTGTTTCCTTGGTTACCGCAGTAAACAAAGCAGAGCGCGCTTATGAACAGCAATGATACAGTGGTTCCTTGGTTACCGCTGTAAACAACGCAGAGCTGCACTTACGAACAGCACATGATAAGTGTTGCCTGGTACCGCTGTGGTAAACAAAGCAGCGCTAGCTACAGAACAGCAATATACAGGGTTTCCTGGGTTAACGCTGTAAACAAAGCCAGCGCTGTGGCTTATGAACAGCAATGTGATACCGTGTTTCCTTGGTACGCTGGAAACAAAGCAGCGCTGCTATAGAACCTTTAATAGGCATTATACAGAGCAAGATGAAAAGAAAAAATACATACTAAAACTTTTCTAAGACAGGTAAGTTCCCCAGAATACTTCATATAAACTACTTTGCCCCTAAAGCTTAGTTAGAATCTCGGCTGACGTTTAGATCTCAACCGATTTTAATCGTCAATATATGGAAGCGATTTGAACGGCTCGCGTAATCGTTACAAATCATATGATGCTACCTGCACTTTTACAAGTTGTTTGAACTGAAATGTGTGTTGGCAGTGTGTGTACACAACCACCCTATTAATGATAAAAATACACAGTGTTTTTTTTTTTAATCTACCAAAATCATTTCCGCTTTCTCAAATCGAGCCGATCTCAGACGCCTGTCTGTGTAACGTCACACAGACAGCCCCCTCCCACGACAGTTTGATTGACAGTAGCGTTTCAGCACAGACTGGAATGGTGTCTTACCTTAGACCCGCCCTGAGTGACCTGTCATCAGACCGCCAGTGTTCACCGGTGAGCAGAGCTCATTAACATTTAAAGGGACATGCACCAAAACGGCTTGCTCTGAAAAGAGCTGTTTTTGACAGGGTAAAAAAGGTGTTTTTTACACTACCATTGAGAAATTTTAACCAAACTATGTTACAGACTTTTCATTAAGATTGTATTCAATCAACTTGTGGAAAATGGGCATCCGATGACCCCTTTAAGTTCAATGTAAGTCACTTTGGATGAAAGCGTCTGCCAGATGCATGAATGTAAATGAATATTTTACTTAAAGGAAATTCACCCAACATTAGAGTCCTTGTAAAGGACCAGGTCCACCCAAAAATTAATATTCTGTCATCATTTACTCTCCCTCGAGTTTCTTTCTTCTGCTGAACACAAAAGCAGATATTTTGAAGATTGTTCAGTTGCTAGTCCCCATTGATTTCAGTTATGGCATTCTTTTGTGTTCAGCATTCAGAGTTTTAACAGGCGTTTTCCTTCATGTGTGTCATTCACAGGGAAGCGAGTGTTTCAGAAGCGTCTGTTCTGTAACTGGACTGGAGGATATAAGTGGTCCACGGCTCTGGCCCTCAGGTGATTCACCTCGCACTCATCTGAATCATAAACATGAGAGTTGTGTGCTAGTATGATGTCATACACCTGTATGAGCTTCCGTACTTTCATCTGGATTTGATTTATGAGTAAGTTCGCTTTTTTAAAACCATTCCACACCAGTTCGGTGTGAACGGCCCGCAATAACAATAAATAAAACAATAACTACATTGATAAATATTTAAACTGATAGAAAAAAATGAAATAGAATAGAATAGAACACAAACTGAAGCATTTAAACTGATAGAATAGAATAGAACAGAATAGAACACAAACTGAAGCATTTAAACTGATAGAATAGAATTGGATAGAATAGAACACAAACTGAAGCATTTAAACTGATAGAATAGAATTAGATAGAATAGAATAGAACACAAACGGAAGCATTTAAACTGCTAGAATAGAACACAAACGGAAGCATTTAAACTGATAGAATAGAAAACAAAAAAGGACCATTGTAAACTGCTAGGAATAGAAACAAAAACGGAAGCAATTTAAAATGTAGAATAGAACACAAACGGGAAGAAATTTAAACTGCTAGAATTAGAACCCAACGGAAGCGTTAAAAATGATAGAATAGAGATAGAATAGAACAGGAACACAAACGAAAGCATTTAAATGATAGGAATAGGATAGAATAGAAACAGGAACACAAACGGGGGGGAAAAGCATTTAAACTGATAGAATAGAATGGGATAGAATAGAACACAAATGAAGCATCTAAACGGATAGAATAGAATTAGACAGAATAGAAAAAAAATAGAACCAAACGGAGCATTAAAACGGATAGATAGAATGAGATAGAATAGAAACCCAACACCGGAAGCATGTAACTGAGAGAATAGAATTAGATAGAACAGAACACAAACCGAAGCATTAATGCTAGAATAGCATGGATAGAATAGAACACAAACTGAAGCATTTAAACTGATAGAATAGAATTAGATAGAATAGAACACAAACGGAAGCATTTAAACTGATAGAATAGAATAAAATAGAATAGAATAAAACCGAACATTTAAAAATGATAGAAATAGAATGGGATGATAGAACACAAACTGAAGCATGTAAAGATAGAATAGAATGGGATAGAATAGAATAAAACTGAAGCATTTAACTGATAGAAATAGAATGGATAGAATAGAAACACAAACTGAAGATTAAACGATAGATAGATTGGATAGAATAGAAAACCAACTGAAGCATTTAAACTGATAGAATAGAATAGAATAGAACACAAACTGAAGCATTTAAACTGATAGAATAGAATTGGATAGAATAGAACACAAACTGAAGCATTTAAACTGATAGAATAGAATAGAATAGAATAGAAAACAAACTGAAGCATATAAACTGATAACAGAATAGAATAGAAAACAAACTGAAGCATTTAAACTGATAATCTACAGCACTAGAACACAAAACGAAGCATTAAAACTGCAGATAGGATGAATAGAACAGAAACAAACTGAAGCATTTAAACTGGTAGAATAGAATTGGATAGAATAGAACACAAACTGAAGCATTTCGGCTCTCGTGTTGAGCGATCTCGTCCGCAACCATTGAAGTATTTGACTTCTACAGCGACTGATTCGGCGCACATCGGTCTCTTTCTATGAAACTTGTAAACCGCATTCACTGATTCTAACTCTACAGCAACAGCAACTCTATAGCGGTTTGCCCGAGCATTGAATTATTTACTAGAATTCAATCAAATGGCTTTCCCAACTCATTTTTGGTTGCGTGTGTGTTCTGCCCGGTCATGAAATGATGAGCATTGCTTGAGACTGTTGACGGTTTGTGAGTGAAGGGTATGTTTATGATGTACTGCTGGCTCACACACACACTACCGATCAAGAGTGTGGGTATCAGTAAGCTTGTGATGTGTTTAAGAAGTGTATTATGCTCATCCGGCTGACATTAATTTGATCAAAAATACAGAAAAAAACTGTAATTTTGTGAAATATTATTAAAATTTAAAATGACTTTTTTCTATTTTAATATGTTTTAAAATTTAATTTATTTCTGTGATGCAGCGCTGTATTTCCATCATCATTACTCCAGTATAAAGATCACATGATCTTCAGAAAATCATAATAATATGCTGATTTATTATCAGTGCTGTTAACTGTTGTGCTGCTTAATATTTTTTTGGAAACTGTGATATTTTTTCAGGATTTTTTGATGAATAAAAAGTTAAAAAGAACAGAATATTCAAAATAGAAATATTTTCTAACAAAATAAATCTTTGCTATCACTTCTTATCAATTTAACATCCTTGCTGAATAAAAGTTTTAAGTTCTTTCAAAAAAAGAAAGAATAAAATGTACTGCCCCAGACTTTTGAACGGTAGTGTATATTGTTAGAAAAGATTTCATTTTTCATAAAAGCTTCTTTGGAACTTTTCATTCATCAAAGATCCTGGAAAAAAAAGGATAAGTGATTCTGAAGACTGGAGCAATGATGCTGAATATTCAGCTGCGCATCACAGAAATACATTAGAATTTAATGTATATTAAAATAGAAAAACGTTATTTTACATCACCCCCCTTAAAAATGATATTTCACAATATACATTTTTTTCCTGTATTTTTGATCAAATAAATGCAGCCTTGATGAGCAGAAGAGACTACTTTAAAAAACATAAAAAATCTTACTGACCCAAACTTTTAGTGGATAGCACGGCGTGTAAAAGATGAGGTTGGATTCTCAGAGCGAGTGTCGCGGCTCAGGCCGGGTTGTGTGACGGGTTGTCGTGTGGGCGGCAGCATCGCTTTGGGGGGGCTCGGAGCGGGACCGCTTCATCTGGGCCCAGGGCGGGAAGGTTGGGAAGCTCTTAGCTTCGGCGGTTGGGATCTGGACGATGATCGACGTGTTCTGATCGGGGTGGGATACGCGGGGCGGCGACGGCTCTCTGTACATCCTAAGGGCTTGACTGTGACTCTGACTCCATCCCAGATTTCCAACCCGATTCGCATGTGTCGCGTCCAAACTCCCACTGCGGCAGAATCCCATCTGTGTTCATGCCTTCAGCAGCACGTCTGACAGACCATCAGAGGAAGACTGCAGCGTTACAGACGATGCACGGTTCGGAGGATGTACAATATACATCTAAACTCATCTGTGTCAGTGTCATTTACTGCTGTATGTATATCGTGTAATATATATTATATATATATATATATATATATATAATATAGGGGTGACGGGAGCACAAAACCATTATATTTGTAGCAATAGCCAACTATACATTGTATGGGTCAAAATTATCGCTTTTTCGTTTGCCAAAAATCATTAGGATATTAAGTAAAGATCGTGATCCATGAAGATATTTTGTAAATTCCCTACCGTAAATATATCAAAACTTCAGTTTTGATTGGTAATATGCATTGCTAAGAACTTTAATTTGGACAACTTTAAAGATGATTTCTCAATATTTAGATTTTTTTTGCACCCTCAGATTCCAGATTTTCAAATATTGTCCTAACAAACCATACATTAATGGAAAGCGTATTTATTCAGCTTTCAGGTGATGTATAAATCTCAATTTCGAAATTGACCCTTATGACTTGTTTGTGCTCCAGGGTCACAGGTTGATGACGGTTTGAGGTTGATGACGGTGCTCACCTGTGTTTGGCTTTATCTGTCAGTATTCTTCACACATTCAGGTGAAAATTTGAAGCCAGGTACAAAATTCCTGTTTGAATTTGTTGATATATTAAAGGTTTTATCAGAGGGATTTATCGTTTTATGACTCCATAAATCTGAAAATTATGGAAGTTTGTTTCTGCCACGGGATAAAAAAATTTAAAAGGTCATTGTGACTTTTTATCTCACAATTCAGACAGTTTTCTCGCAATTCTCACAAAAAAATGTATGTCTGTTTACAGTATTTCTGTGGAAGCTTGTTTCTGCCACAGAATTAAAATAAAGGTATTTGTACTTTTTCATCTCACAATCAGACTTTATTTCTCGCAATTCCACAAAAAAAAAAAAATCTGAGAAAGAATCAGAATTGTGAGCTAAAGTTGCAATTGTCATCTTTTTTTATTTTATTTTATAGAATTGTTTTTATGATTTATAGAGGAAAACGTTTTTTTTTGTCCACACAATTGCCAAGTTTATATTTCACAATCTTTTTGCTAAGGATTCTGCGTTTACTGAATTTGTGTTTTTTAATTGAGAATTGCGAGAAAAAAGTATGAACGCGAGAGAAAATGTGCAACAGACCTTTTTTTGATTGTGGCAGGAAACAACTTCAAAGAAAATACGTAAACAAATAAATATATAAAATCTTTTTTTTTACCTTTTTAGGGGAAATAAAATGGGTAAACATTCAGAATCGATGCGAGTAATAAAACTAAAGTTTTGTGTGTGTGTGTGTAAAAGAAAAAACTCTGTTATGAATTGGAATTGGATCTACACAAAGTGCAATGAAAATGTATATTTTGATGTTTTTTTCACTAGAAGACGTGTTATGGAAGCGAACTAGAGCTTGCAGTGGTTTCTGCTGTAGTGGTCTCTCTGGGATAGTTGTTTCTGATTGGTGTCACACTGCATGTGGCAGATGCTTTTATCCACAGTTCCCTAGGAATCGACCCTTGACCTCTGCGTCAGGATGTTGTGGTTCGCTCCTGATTGTGTTGTTAATCTACAGGACTGCTTAAGTGAATATACAGTAGCTGAAGTTACAGGTAAGTGTCTGTCTCTGATTAAATCTCTCATCTTCTGGTCTCTAGATGTGACTCGGGGTCCTCTGGGGTTTTTCTGCTGTTTAATAGTACAGTATGTTAGATGTTATATGAAGCAAGTGTCTAAAAGGGATCGTTCACTTGTCATTAGTTTCATTTTTTGTAATTAAAGTCACTGGTGTTTGGTTCGCAACGTTCTTCAAAGTATCTTCTTTTATGTTGCACAAAAGAAAACGTGATGCATGTTTTGAACGAGTGGGAGTAAATGATAGAATGATCACAATATCGCAATGAAACCGTTACAGTCGTCAGAAAAAGAGTTGTTTAGGAGTTTTAATCCAGTTCTGTATAAGTATCAGTGTTATTTTAGTATCACTGAGATGCTGTTTTAGTTTTTATCAATATTTTTAATAAGTTTTTTGTTTCATTTTAATTTTAGATTCAGTAATTTTGTTATTTTTATTTTAATGTCTATATTATTTTTATTATAATGAGAAATGTTGCCTTGGCAACTAGCTGAAATAAAATAAGTTTAAGATTTTTTTTCCCCAGTTAATGCTTATTTTCTTTTAAGTAACGGAAATGTTTTTATAGTTTTAGTTTTAGTTAACAAAAACAACACTGGTCAGATGAAGTATGAGCAGGGTTTTTTAAAACAAACAAAAAAAATTATTGAAATAAAATAAATGTTAAATAACTGGAAATATAATCAAACAAACTTAGTTTTTACTTTTTTAACTAATATTATATTTTATAATGTAATAACAAACTACATCTAGGACATATATAAAAAAAAAAAAGACAAAACAATAAATATAAGATAAACTTAAAATAAATAATAAGAAATTTAACTACAATTAAAATGAAAAATGTTAAAAATGTTGTCCTGAAGCACAAATCGTGGGGGCGATTTAGCAATAGCCAACATAATTTTTCCTTTATGCCAAAAAATCACTTTTAGGATATTAGTAAGATCCTGTTCCATGAAGATATTCGTAATGTCCTACGTAAAATAGCACAACTTAAGTTGATTAGGAATATGCATTGTAAGAACTTCAGTGGACAAACTTTAAAGATGATTTTCTCAATATTTAAAAAATGTTTTCACCCTCAGATTCCAGATTTTCAAATATTGTCCGATTCTAACAAACCATACATCAATGGAAAGCGTTTTTATTCAGCTTTCATGTGATGTATAAACCTCAATTTTGAAAAATTTACACTTAAGACTGCTTTGTGCTCCAGGGTCACATATAGAAGAGCAGAAGGACACTGTATTGAGTTTGTCCCGATCAGCAGATTTGTGGGCTTTGCTGTGGCTTTCCTCTGTTTACACTGCTCTTCCTCAGAGACGAGAGCAGCAGTTTTGCACAAAGGTGTTTGGAAACGATCTGCGGTGTGGTTTGTGTCAGCTTCATCTGCACCCAGATTCTGATGGACATGCTTTGCATTCGCTGCAGATCAGCATGCGTCCGTTTCTAACCAAAGCTTGCACCTCCTGGAAGTGAGGTCACAGGCAGACTGAGGGATGTGGTACTCACCGAGGGGGGGGGGGGGGGGGGGGGGGGGGACAGATTGCCGTTTACATTAACAAATATATTGATCTGGATGTTGTCCAAAAAATGTCTTTTTAGATTTCATCACCTCCCTGAAGAGATAGTTTGGTTTTATGAGCTACAGTTTCAACATTTGCTTTTGTTTCCTCTGAGAGCTGATGTGATGTCTGTCTTATATAATGAACCGGAGCACATTTTAATTAACATAACTACCACTCGTGCTATTTCTGCACTGTTTAGTTTGTGCACTGCATGCACGGTTTCTGTCTGTATGAACCTGGATGATCTCTACATTTGCAAAAAAGGAGCCGTATGCTGCGGCAGGCAGTTTCACGAATTACTGTATCCCACAATGCATTGCACTCAACTTGACCTTCCATTTACAGTAGAAGTGCTCCATTATTTCAACAGACTGACAAATGCTGCATATGTTACAAGCTTGGTTTAAAATGCAAAATAATTCCATTCTGAGATAACAGGATGCCACAGACTGAATATCCAAAGTGACTTGAATAATATCAGAAGCAATTTGTCAAAAGAGCCTCAAAATTCATAGTATACACCGAAAAGTTTAAAGTGTGAGATATAGGCGTGTACAAGAAGAGCAGAGTAAGAGAACCAGATTTTGTGTAAACGAGAGTTGTGTCTGGGGATTGTTTGGGTAAGAGTTGTGTTAGAAGTGTCTTTAGACGTTTCTTGAAGGTTGTGATGGTCTCAGCGAATCAGCTGGAGGTTTACAGCTCGTTCCACCAGAGAGGAACAGAGACGGTGAAGGTTCTGGAAAATTACATTATACTTAAGCGTGTGCTCATGATAGTGTATTTTCTTCCAGTTAAATTGGCTGCATGTTAGTCATGAGCCACATAATTCAGAAAATGCTTTGACATTAATGCTTTATGAAGCCGGAGCCCAAACACGCAGCATATAATTGCCATAAAGCAAATTCAAAATATTTAAATTACACAGAAGCCATTACCTAGATGAAGGTTTCCTTTGTGATAGATGAAACCATCAGATGTTGGGCTAAATGGACAATCTGGCCAAAGGAAGATGTTGGCAGTTTAATTGGAAACGCAGATGTATCTCTTTCTACCCCAAAATGAACCATAATTATCGAAATGCTTTTCGAGTCCAGTGTGATTCAGGGGAGCGTGCAGATAAAAGCACTCATTTACTAATATTACTGCACATCATCATAGAATACTGCAGCTACACACAAATTAAGCGCAGTCAGTCCAAACTGCATTTTGAACAAAGTTTCCACTCGGGTATAATTTAGCTCAGGACTGAACTCGTATGATCTCACATTCGCTCGCAGTCGTCTCAGCATCCAGTGGACATCAGATGGTTGCTAAGAAACAATTACAACATCACACTGCGCCAAATAAAATTATCTGAGGTAATAGGAGCAAATGGTCACTTTTCATGCAGATTAAAAACATTTCAGCTATGATCCAGTTCCTCGAAGGAAGTGACGTGATCGTTAACTCTGGAAAAAAACAGCCATTTATTTCAGCTCGCAGCAGGGGTAAAACAATGGTGAATGTAAACTGAATGCAGCGGTGTAGGACAGTGTAAATGCACAAGAGGAAAAGCATCTGATAGTGTTTGTTTGATGCCAAAGAATCGAGTCAAACTCTTGGCACTGATTAATCTGTCACTTGGTAATAAGACAAATGCAAATACAATATTTAGCCCAGTGTTTGTTCAATGTGTTAGACTTGTAACTCACACTTCTGCCGTTAGTGCATTTACATAACCATACTTGTGCATATTGTTGGGCTTATGCAGATGATTGTAACATTAATAAATTTTGTGCATATTTTGTACAATAATTCAATCCGAGTGCAGCAGAGAGCCACTGATTTGCATGAAATCTGAAGGGCAACAAATGCAAAACAAAATGGCCAAAAGCAAGACAATATTGTATCTGAAGAAATGAGCAATACCCCAGATAACTGCGATTGTAGTGATTTATTTGTACAGTAAGGAAGCAGACGGTGCATCGCCTAAACCCAGATTGAAGGCAGATACGAGGCATTTGTGCTCAGGACAGAAACCTCAAACACTCTTTCACAGAGAGGACTCAACCTGAAGAACAGAGAAACAAAAAAAAACGGGTCCCATCTGATCTGTAAAGCACTAAAATGAGAAGCATGTCCGAAGACAGAAACGAAACCGAAGTTAAAGCAAATAAAACTAAATATATTTCCAGCTCCCGGGATCACGGCGGCGGCGTCGTCGTCGTCGTCGTCGTCAGAAAGGCCGAGATCAGATCCGAACGCCTGAGCCACACAGAATCCATTTACACGAGTCAGAATTTAAAACTCAAACACTTTCAGAACAGCTTCCCTTGTGATGCCATCATTCAGCGAGAAATTAAGATGTATAAAACGTCAACAAAAATGGCATATAGAAAAAAGGTGTTACAAAAGACAGGTCAGTCCTACGGAGATGTCACGACTGCTTTGAGAGTGCGAGGGTCGAGAGGGACGGTCTTTAGAGGCAGGTTTGCGTGGATGCAGCCTTGTCTCGCTCTCCGGAGGGAGATGAGTGGAAGCCTCTTGTCCCATCCGGACCCCTCGGGAGCCGAACCACACCTGGGGGAAGCCCATCTGCGTTCTGGATCTTCCTCCCAAGCATCGGGCTTCCCACCGGGCTGCTCTCCTGACTGGCCACCTGCTTCCTCCGCTGGACCCAAGGGCTTCCCAAAGGGGTCAAGCTGCTGTCTGAGGAATAGTCCGCCCATCGGCGACCCGGCTCGGGGCTTAAGCGGCCCTCGCTGACCAGCGGAAACTTCCCCGAGTGGTGCGTCTTGCGCTGGGTGCAGGGGCTGCTCCAGGGACTGGAGCGAGGAGACACCACCGGGTCATGTTTTTAGCAGCAAGAAACAACAAAGAACACAGAGGTTATGTAATGATAGTTGATACTTTTCATTTCAGATCATCAATAGCACTGATCCGCAATGGCAGATGGCCGCCGATCTAAGCAGGGGGAATGAGGGTGTCTTTCCAACTGAGGGCACAGGGAGGAGTTGTTTGTCTGCAACCGGCAGAGGGCAGTGCTTCTCTGTAAGTCGATACGCCCCCCGGCTGGATATCGTATCTGATGCGAGAGGTTTAAAAGATACTGTGGTCGTGCAACTCCTCTGTCTGTACCAAACACAGCGTAGGTGTAAGAGCGAAGATTGTCTCTCTAGACTCCAAGAAATTCAGTGTCGAGCTCAATTAAAGGAAACTATTAATGAAGGAAGGGTAGCATAATCATTTATATTAGGCTACAAAAATGTACAAAAAAACAAGTTTGTGTTTGAGCATAAAAGGGTCATACTAAACGCAGCATAATCCACTGATGGAGCTTTGAAGGATTGTGGTCATTAAATTCCTGCAGGGTTTGATTATCGTGTCTCAGTGACTAATATTCATGGCCCATCACCAATCTCTATGCATCTGACCAATCAACATCAATCAAAAGAGCCTCATAAACTGCACTGAGTGCCATCACTGATATAGGGTGAGTCATATTTTACCACAAAATCAAAAGAAAGAAATAGATATTACATTTGGCAAAAAGAAAATGAAACCAGTTTTGCAATATAACATTACTTTCTTGGCATTACTTTCTAAGCACATTCCCCCAATTTATATTATCACAGGGTTAAAAAAATGAAATAATAGGCTATATTTCCATTTCATTTTTGGCTTATTTATAATGGGCATTATGTGTGTACTGTTTCAATTTATTACCCGTTTAAAAAATATATTAAAATATAAAAAAATAAATATATAATCTATAATAAATTTCTTTTAAGTTTATATTAGTACAACATGTTTTCTTGTCTAAAACTAAAGCTATTAAAAACAGGTTTAATCATTGAATATGCTGAAAATAAAATAAAATAAAATATTAATATGAAACACTAAGAAAAAAAATGCTCACGGTTTGACTTGGCACTCAATATTAAATATGCTGAACTTGAAGTACTTAAATTATTAAAACAACAACCTGGGGGGAAATAAACTAAAGTACTTGAAATATTTTATTATAATAATACTAAATATGACAAACAAAAAGAAAACAAAATTACTAAAATTTTAACTAACATTAAACCGAAATTCAAAAAATTATTATTGGATATTATTCAAATATGTCAGTACAGCATATTACCAATAAGAATCAAATGAGAATAATGGAAAATTACAACAAAACAACAAAAAAATCGAAATAAAAAAATTCCGTGTCATACGAAATCAGGGATGGATTGTGCTATATAAGGGCAAATATAATATATTATAATGAATAAATATTTAAAACATTTCTTTTGATTTAGGAAACCAATTTGATCGCACATGTTCGACATGGCTTCACCATAACAACGTTGCCGAAAATATCTATAGTACACAGATCCTAGTTAAAAAAAAAAAAAAAAAAAATCACTTATGGGCGGCACAATTGTCCGTGCCAGTCAGGCAGAAACTTGAATGTATGTATAAAAAAAGACAGGCAGCAAATAAAACTGCAACAAACCAAATTGACAGACAGCCAAGCCCAGCTATAATGACTATCAGTAACTCCTCAGCGAGTTTGATACACAAACCACTATACCTGGACAGACACAGAGTGCACAATACTGCAATTCTATTAAAAAAATCATCAAAATGTCTCTAGGTCAGACTCAGCTGCCAAACAGTAGAAATGTAAACATACAGAGGCTTTGATGAAGAGTGATTCTTAAAAAATGTTCTGTGAATGATGATTGACATACTGACATTTAGGATTTAACAGACTTCCTGCTACTTGAGTCACTTGAGGCCGTTTAGCCAAAGAAAAAAACAAAGGGGAAAAAAAAACAGCCTGTCTCCTGTATCCTGCCTGGCTCTGACAAACAAACAGCTGATGGGTTACCAGCCTCAGGCCAACCAATGAAACAACACTCATTAGTGTCTCCGTCCAATCTTGCTTAAACAGAGCGCCGCACTAGAAGAGGACGAGAGAGCACGGCTAAAGAGCTGCTGGCACAGCTACACAAGCTGAAAACTGATGAGGGTAAATATTGAGATTCCTTTGGGCCCAAGTGTTTATGAATCAGGCTTCTCAGAAAAAAACAAACCTTCAGTATTCAAACAGATGATAATAGCATGGGTCACAAGGCTGGACAACATCTGACACCACAGCTTCCCCACCTCTGAAACACAGTATCAACCAGTGATGCCAAAAGTATCTCACTTGCACGAAACCTTATCATATCTGCGATATGCATTTTGGGAAGAAAATACATCTCTTTAAAGGAATCATATCATGAGAAATAAATTTTTCATTCATCTTTTATAAAGACATTATACTTCACTATCGCTCAAAAGTTTGGAGTCAATAAGGTTTTTTTCATTTGGTTGAAAGAAATTAACTATTATATCATCAAGGACACCATGAATGATTTTAGAGGGGTCATATGACGTTGCTAAAAAACACATTATTTTCCATATACTGTTCATTATTGTTTCTCTTCTATGCCCCGGCTTTCTGAAACGCATTGATTTTTTACAAAGCTCATCGGTATGAAAAGCAAGGTGTGCTCTGATTGGCAGATATCCAGTGCGTTGTGATTGGCAGAATACATCAAGAGTGTGACGGAAATGTTACGCAACAACCAACTTGATGCCCTGTCCAGCGGGAGCGAGAGGACCAAAAACATTTACACACTAATTATTAAACGAGGCATTTGTTGAACATATATTAATACTTATATTATAATGAATTAGACGCTTTGTACGGCAGGCATTGTGCAGCGGTCACATAAAACCATGTCGGCCTGCATTTGTGATCGGCGAAAGACACACAACAAGCGCAACTTAATGCCACAAAACCACGTTTGAATCGTCAGGGCAAATTCTTTAAAAGTGAAAACGTACCTACAGGCTGTGAGTCAGCATATTGTCAGCATTATGGCTGGTCAGGATGGCACCGAAGGGAAACCAGTGGAAATAATTCACGGACACCGGCATTGAGTCCTACTATCCAGGAAACAGTCTCGTCCCTAAAATGTTGCTGCACACATCTGAAATTGGGTTGAACGGTTAGGGAAAACAGGAGTGTTGTAAATACACTTAACCACGGATTTTAGTTGAGTCCTCTTTTGGAGACCAACACAAAACAAGTAGTTCCGCTTTCACAACGAATCACACAGCGTCTTCCCGACATGGCAGTTGCGGCAACAATACTACAGCAAGAATAAAGTTACGCCTTCTTTCTTTGCGTGACATTTGGGCGGCGTTATGCAAATCTAACCACATCGTGACGTAGACATGTGGGGAAGTGTTAGAACGAGCCGTTTTAGGTGAGGACGTGGTTGAGTCTTAACTTTGATAAAGAATATATCTTTGTTTTTGTGACTTTAGTCTTTGCAACTTTAGTGATCTATCTATTCACGAACAGCTTGTAACACTTCAAAGAGAAATGAAAAATTTTAATCGCATCATATGACTCCTTTAAAAGTGGCAGATTTCAATTTCAAATGTATAACTTTTTCTACCAAAATATTAAGTGGCACAAATCTTGAAGAGTGATAATAATAACAAATGTTTCTTGAACACCAAATCAAGATATTAGAAT